>JASVEL010010639.1:0-117514 GCA_032618575.1 Nicotiana noctiflora | reverse complement strand
AGTTCACAGGTGCAACATTTCAGTGGTGGGAGGATTTTGAGAGGCGTAGGCCCGCTGGGGCAGTGCCCCTCACTTGGCAGTAGTTCTCTACAGTATTTTTGGAGAAGTACATGCCTCAGTCTCAGAGAGAGGAGCTGCGACGTCAGTTCGAGTGGTTGAAGCGGGGAGAGATGACGGTTAATCAGTACGAGATGAGATTCACACAGTTGGCCCGTCATGCCATGTGGATGGTTCCTACGGACAGAGAGAGGATTCGGAGATTTATCGATGGCCTAATTTATCCCATCCGCATATTGATGACCAGGGAGAGAGTTTCGGCAGTTACCTTTGAGGAGGTGGTTGATGCTGCCCGTCATATTGAGACAGATCGCCGCAGAGAGCGGGAGGAGAGAGAGGCTAAGAGGCCTCGTGGTTCTGGCAGTTACAGTGGTGCTCCGTCTAGGGGCCAACCCCAGTATAGCAGGGGTCGTTCTTTCGGGTCTCATCAGTCTGGACGTGCAGAGTCCAGTGGGGTTTCATCAGATCGTGGTCGTCAGGGCCATCAGGGTTATCAGGGTCGGCAGAGCCGTCAGCAGAGTCAGCCTGCACCGAGTGCTCTTCCAGCTCAGAGCTCTACTCATGCTTCCTCAGCACAGGGTTCATCTGTAGTGAGAGGTCCTCAGCAACCCCTTCTTCTATCTTCAGGCCGTTGTTTTGAGTGCGGTGACTTGGGCCATATCAGGAGAGAGTGTCCTCAGTGGCTTCGTAAGCGGTCTCAGCAGAGGGATCGGCCTTCGTCTTCTACTCCTGTTTCTTCAGCGCCAGCACAGTCAGCTAGGACTGGTGGCCAGGTATCCAGAGGGCGCCCGAGGGGCGAGGATCGTACTGGTGGAGGTCAGGCTCGTTTCTATGCTCTTCCGGATAGGAAGGATGCTAGTGCTTCAGATGCGGTTATTTCAGGTATTATCTCAGTCTGCCACAGGGATGCTTCCGTCTTATTTGATCCCGGATCCACCTATTCTTATGTCTCTACTTATTTTGCACATCATTTGGGTATGACCCGTGGTATTCTTGATTTGCCCGTACATGTGTCTACCCTAGTGGGGAATACTGTTGTTGTGGATCAGGTATATCGATCCTGTATTATTACTATTGAGGGTCTGGAGACCCGAGTTGATCTATTACTACTGGGCATGGTAGATTTCGATGTTATTCTAGGCATGGATTGGCTATCTCCTTACCATGCGATTCTGGACTGTCATGCCAAGACAGTCACACTAGCTATTCCAGGTAATCCAAGGATCGAGTGGCGTGGCTTGACTGATTATGTGTCCGACGGGGTGATTTCTTATATAAAGGCCCAACGAATGATTGGCAAGGGTTGTTTATCTTATTTGGCCTTCATTAGAAATGTTGAGGCCGAGACACCCGGTCTTGATTCGGTCCCCATTGTGAGGGAGTTTCCGGATGTATTTCCAGCAGACCTGCCAGGCATGCCGCCTGACAGAGATATTGACTTTGGTATTGACTTGGTGCCGGGCACTCAACCCATTTCTATTCCTCCCTATCGCATGGCACCAGCAGAGTTAAAAGAATTGAAGGAACAGCTTCAAGAACTCTTAGACAAGGGTTTCATTCGTCCGAGTGTGTCACCTTGGGGTGCACCGGTATTGTTCGTGAAGAAGAAAGATGGCACAATGAGAATGTGCATTGATTACCGGCAGCTGAACAAGGTAATAATGAAGAATAAATACACATTGCCTCGTATTGAGGACCTATTTGATCAGCTCCAGGGGCTAGTGTATTTTCTAAGATTGATCTTCGATCGGGCTATCATCAGTTGAAGATCAGGGACTCAGATATTATGAAGACAGCGTTCAGGACGCGATATGGGCACTACGAGTTCCCGGTGATGTCTTTCGGGTTGACTAATGCCCCAGCAGCATTCATGCACTTGATGAATAGTGTATTTCGGCCGTACCTGGATTCTTTTGTGATTGTGTTTATTGATGATATTCTGGTATATTCACGCAGCCAGGAGGAGCATGCACATCATTTGAGAGTGGCATTGCAGAGGTTGAGAGAAGAGAAGCTTTATGCAAAATTCACTAAGTGTGAGTTCTGGCTTGATACTGTGGGTTTTCTGGGACATATAGTGTCCAGTGATGGTATTCGGGTTGATCCACAGAAGGTCGAGGCAGTACAGAATTGGCCCAGACCTTCCTCAGCTACAGAGATTCGGAGTTTTCTTCGCTTGGCAGGCCATTATCGCCGGTTTGTTCAGGATTTCTCATCTATTGCTTCACCGTTGACTAAGCTGACACAGAAGAATGCCCCATTTGTGTGGTCTGATGAATGTGAGGAGAGCTTCCAGAAGCTCAAGGAGGCTTTGACCACCGCTCCAGTACTTGTGTTACCATCAGCTTCGGGGTCATATACGGTGTATTGTGATGCTTCTAGAGTTGGACTCGGTTGTGTGTTGATGCAGGAGGGTAGAGTTATTGCATATGCTTCTCGTCGGCTAAAGCCCCACGAGAAGAACTACCCTGTTCATGATTTGGAGTTAGCTGCTATTGTTCATGCCTTGAAGATTTGGAGGCATTACCTATATGGTGTATCTTGTGATGTATATACAGACCACCGCAGCCTTCAAAATTTGTTTAAGAAGAAAGATCTAAATTTGAGGCAGCGGAGATGTCTTGAATTGCTTAAAGACTATGATATTACTATCTTGTACCATCCCGGGAAAGCCAATGTAGTGGCTGATGCATTGAGCCAGAGAAGGCTATTAGTATGGGCAGTTTGGCGTATATTCCAGTTGGGGAGAGACCCCTAGCAGTTGATATTCAGGCGTTAGCTAATCAGATGGTGAGACTGGATATTTCTGAGCCCAATCGGGTGATGGCTTGTGTAGTAGCTCGTTCTTCTTTATATGATCGTATTCGAGAGCGCCAGTATGATGACCAACACTTGCTTGTCCTTAAGGACAGAGTTCAGCATGATGATGCCAGAGATGTCACTATTGATGATGATGGTGTGTTGAGGATGTATGGCCGGATATGCGTGCCCAATATTGATGGCCTTCGTGAGTTGATATTGGAGGAGGCCCATAGCTCGCGGTATTCTATTCATCCAGGAGCCGCGAAGATGTACCAGGATTTGAAGCAGCATTACTGGTGGAGAAAGATGAAGAAAGATATTGTGAGCCATGTGGCTCGGTGTCTAAACTGTCAGCAGGTCAAGTATGAGCATCAGCGAGACCTGGTGGTGTATTCCAGCGTATTGATATTCCGGAGTGGAAGTGGGAAAGAATAACTATGGACTTTGTTAGTGGACTCCTCGGACAGCGAGGAAGTTTGATTCAGTTTGGGTGGTGGTGGATAGGTTGACTAAGTCAGCTCACTTCATCCCAGTGTGTACTACTTATTCCTCAGAGCGGTTGGCAGAGATATTCATCCGTGAGATAGTGAGATTGCATGGAGTTCCCATTTCTATTATATCGGACAGAGGTACCCAGTTCACTTCTCAGTTCTGGAGGACATTTCAGCGAGAGTTGGGTTCACAGGTAGAGCTGAGCACAGCATTTCATCCACAGACGGATGGACAGTCTGAGTGTACTATTCAGATATTAGAGGATGTGTTGCGTGCTTGTGTCATTGATTTTGGTGGTTCATGGGCTGATTTTTTGCCTTTGGCAGAGTTTGCTTACAATAATAGCTATCAGTCCAGTATTCAGATGGCACCGTATGAAGCTTTATATGGGAGGCGGTGTAGGTCTCCAGTTGGTTGGTTCGAGCCCGGCGAGGCTAGGTTGTTAGGGACAGAGTTAGTCCAAGATGCCTTAGACAAGGTGAAGGTGATTCAGGAGAGACTTCGCACAGCTCAGTTGCGTCAGAAGAGTTATGCGGACCGAAAGGTCCGAGATGTGTCTTATTCAGTAGGTGAGAAGGTGTTGCTGAAGGTTTCGCCTATGAAGGCTGTTATGAGGTTTGGAAAGAAAGGGAAGTTGAGCCCAAGGTTTATTGGACCTTTTGAGGTGCTTAGGAAAGTTGGGGAGGTGGCTTATATGCTTGCTTTGCCACCCGGTTTGTCGGGAGTTCACCCGGTGTTCCATGTATCTATGCTCCGGAAGTATGTCGGAGACCCGTCTCATGTGTTGGACTTCAGCACGATACAACTAGATGAGGATTTGACTTATGATGTGGAACCAGTAGCTATTTTGGGTCGACAGGTTCGTAAGCTGAGATCTAAGGACATAGCTTCAGTGAAAGTGCAGTGGAGAGGTCATCCCGTGGAGGAAGCAACTTGGGAGACCGAGCAGGAAATGCGGAGCAGATATCCACACTTGTTTGATGCTCCAGGTATGTTTCTTAACCCGCTCGCGGACGATCGTTTGTTTAACGACCCGGCCTATCGTTACGGGAATTACCACCCCGTTACCTTGCAATTTCATATCTTATGCTTTTATAACAGTATTAGAGTATATCGGGTGAGTTAGGAGTGATTTGGATTGAAAATGAAACAAATAGCATGTTTGAAGAAAGCTTGAATATGGAAAGTCAACCAAGAGTTGACTATTGAGTTAGAGTGCTCGGAACCGGATTCCGCTGAAGCGGACTCTTGGTCGCAGAAGCGGATCATTCCGCAGAAGCGGACTAATTTCCGCAGAAGCGGATGCGCATGGGGGGTCAGTGGATCGCAGGTTGATTTTTGGCGAAAACCGGATGGTAGGTGATATTTTGATCCGGGGTCGGAATGGAATTCCGACAATTTCTGTAGCTTCGTTATGTGATTTTGGATGTGTCTGCAAATTTTCAGGTCATTCGGACATCATTTGATCGGGTTTTGGATTGAATGTTAGTTTTGAAAGTTTTGAAGAAACTTAGGCTTGAATGTTTGTACATCGCGATCGCGTGAGGAGAGTCGCGATCGCGTGAGGCCGAAATTTTTGAACATCGCGATCGCGTAGAGCAAATGGGTCTGGCAGAGAATTTAATCACAGAAACAGAAGGCTTACGGGTTTACACCCCCAAAACATAATTTTGAGCCCTAGAGAGAAGAAAACTCGAGGAAATCACTGAGAAGTCATCGGGTATTCGTCGGAGGTAAGATTCTTGACTCAAAAACTTCATTTTATGGTAGTATTAACGTCAATCTTCATGAAATTGGGTATAAATCTTGAAGAAATGTGGCCCAAGTATTGAAAACGGGATTTTTGGATTTGGAAGGCCATTTGAACTCCGATTTCGATAAATTTTATATGCACGGACTCGTGGCGAGATAAGGATCGCGTGGGTACTAATTTCGAAATTTTCCGAGCAGTGGGCCCGGGGTCGGGTTTTACCAATTTGGCATATTTATGCGAATTTTATGTAAATTGAAGTGGGTTATGATTCTTTGACCCGTATTTGATATAATTATTGTTATTTGACTAGATTCTACACACGAGGCAGCGAAATTCAAAGGAAAAGGCATCGCGGACGAGTCTACGACCGGCTAGAGGTGAGTAGTTTGTGTATATTTATAGCCTGAGGGTTCGAAACCCCGGCTTAGCACATTGTGACGCTAGTAGGGCGTGGCTCGCACACCGTGGCAGGTGCGGGATTGATTGTGACTGGGGATTGAGACTTGGTCCATCCCGGAAATGAATAATATGTTATTAGTGTTGGAAATACACTGTATTTGAATTATTTGTGGGCTGAAAGCCTTGTTTGGGGCCTTGTGCCGATCTGTAGCGTCCTTGGATGACAATATTTATGTGATAGCTATAATTGCTTAAATCACTGATCTCAGTCCTGGAAATTGAAATTCACCTTTTGAAATGCTAAGTCACCGACTTTTTCAAATTTTATAAAGTTAAAGTATTTTTCATAAATTATGAACTGGAAAACTGGAAGTAAGAAAACTCAACTGTTTTGTGACTTAATTGCTTATTGTGGACCGAGCATGGGATCGGGCTGCACGCCGCAGTGGTTGATATGAGGATCGGGCTGCACGCCGCAGCAGTATTGCGCTTGGGCTGTAGGAGCCCCTCCGGAGTCTGTACACACCCCCGGTGAGCGCCGTCGACGTTAAATTGGATCGGGCTACACGCCGTAGCGGTTATGTGCATTGCATTGCATCTGTATTTGTTGAATTACTCTGTGGTAGCTGTATTGTATTGTTGTCGCTAGTTCGTAGGAGATTCGGACTGTAGTGTAGCTTCATATTATGGTATTTTGTGGATTTCTTACTGTCAGCTACATGTATATATTTGTTACTCACTGAGTACTTAGTACTCACCCCTACTCCCTGCACCTTTTGTGTGCAGACTCAGGTACTCAAGAGCAGTAGACGGGAAATTCCAGCGGTTGCAGTGTCATATCGGGTTGCTGAGGTAGCTGCCTACGTTCGCAGAACCAAGCTTCTCCTCTCATTTCCAGTTGTTATTTTGTATTTTGTATTCAGACTTGAGTACTTCTATATCGTACTCTCTTTTCCTGTTGGGTTTTGTTAGAGGCTCTAGACTTGTGACTCCGGATCTTTGGGAGTGTCAGTATTTTGTTCATTATTATTATTATTGGAGTTCTTAAACTCATATATTCTTCTTGGGTTGTCCATTTGGGGACGGGTATTTTGTGATAATTAAATTGTTGGTCTGGCTGGCCTAGCTTGATTGTTGGGCGCCATCACGACCGGATTTGGGTCGCGATCGCGTGAGGCAGAAATTTTTGAACATCACGATCGCGTGAGTAGAGTCGCGATTGCGTAGAGCAAATGGGTCTGGCAGAGAATTTAATCACAGAACAGAGGGGTTACGGGTTTACACCCCCAAAACATAATTTTGTGCCCTAGAGAGAAGAAAACTCGAGGAAATCACTGAGAAGTCATCGGGTATTCGTCGGAGGTAAGATTCTTGACTCAAAAACATCATTTTATGGTAGTATTAACATCAATCTTCATGAAATTGGGTAGAAATCTTGAAGAAATGTGGCCTAAGTATTGAAAACGGGATTTTTGGATTTGGAAGGCCATTTGAACTCCGATTTCGATAAATTTTATATGCACGGACTCGTGGCGAGATAAGGATCGCGTGGGTACTAATTTCGAAATTTTCCGAGCAGTGGGTCCAGGGTCGGGTTTTACCAATTTGGCGTATTTATGCGAATTTTATGTAAATTGAAGTGGGTTATGATTCTTTGACCCGTATTTGATATAATTATTGTTATTTGACTAGATTCTACACACGAGGCAGCGAAATTCAAAGGAAAAGGCATCGCGGACGAGACTACGACCGGCTAGAGGTGAGTAGTTTGTGTATATGGTAGCCTGAGGGTTCGAAACCCCGGCTTAGCACATTGTGACGCTAGTAGGGCGTGGCTCGCACACCGTGGCAGGTGCGGGATTGATTGTGACTGGGGATTGAGACTTGGTCCATCCCGGAAATGAATAATATGTTATTAGTGTTGGAAATACACCGTATTTGAATTATTTGTGGGCTGTAAGCCTTGTTTGGGGCCTTGTGCCGACCTGTAGCGTCCTTAGAGGACAATATTTATGTGATAGCTATATTTGCTTAAATCACTGATCTCAGTCCTAGAAATTGAAATTCACCTTTTGAAATGCTAAGTCACCGACTTTTGCAAATTTAATAAAGTTAAAGTATTTTTCATAAATTATGAACTGGAAACTGGAAGTAAGAAAAATGAACTGTTTTGTGACTTAATTGCTTATTGTGGACTGAGCATGGGATCGGGCTGCACGCCGCAGTGGTTGATATGAGGATCGGGCTGCACGCCGCAGCAGTATTGCGCTTGGGCTGTAGGAGCCCCTCCGGAGTCTGTACACACCCCCACTGAGCGCCGTCGACGTTAAATTGGATCGGGCTACACGCCGTAGCGGTTATGTGCATTGCATTGCATCCTTATTTGCTGAATTACTCTGTGGTAGCTGAATTGTACTGTTGATGCTAGTTCGTAGGAGATTCGGACTGTAGTGTAGCTTCATATTGTGGTATTTTGTGGATTTCTTACTGTCAGCTACTTATATATATTTGTTACTCACCGAGTACTTAGTACTCACCCCTACTCCCTGCACCTTTGTGTGCAGATTCAGGTACTCAGGAGCAGTAGACGGGAAATTCCAGCGGTTGCAGTGTCATATCGGGTTGCTGAGGTAGCTGCCTACGTTCGCATAACCTAGCTTCTCCTCTCATTTCTAGATGTTATTTTATATTTTGTATTCAGACTTGAGTACTTCTATATCGTACTCTCTATTCCTGTTGGGTTTTGTTAGAGGCTCTAGACTTGTGACTCCGGATCTTTGGGAGTGTCAGTATTTTGTTCATTATTATTATTATTGGAGTTCTTAAACTCATATATTCTTCTTGGGTTGTCCATTTGGGGACGGGTATTTTGTGATAATTAAATTGTTGGTCTGGCTGGCCTAGCTTGATTGTTGGGCGCCATCACGACCGGATTTGGGTCGTGACATCCTATTGGAATTATCATCATGGCAATCCATTGCATACAAACCACTATTAACAATAGTATTGTCACTGTCGTGTAGCCAGCTGGTCACCAGGCTCGGGTCAGTTCCTTGCAACCCAGCCTCAAAAAATAAGCTTAACAAAATGAGGAACATTGTGAGCACGTGATTTTTGCCCTATATGAATTACTCCCATAATTTCAAACAAAATAAATTTCTTTTCATTATTCACAATTTTATTGATTTTGTTGCATTTTCAGTTAATTGTTCGTATTTTTTCTATGCATTTTAATTCATAAAAAATACAAAATATCTTGCATATTGCATTTAGGATATAACCTTGCATTCTAGGATTAATTGAAAAATCAATTGTTTTATAAAATAAAAAAACCACAAAAAATTGTTTGCTTTTACACTTTTATTTTTTTTTTCAAGTAGTTTTTAAATTAATTGTGGTAATTATTAGTGGGAGTTAATTAATTTAAAAGGATAATTTGATTAGGAAATAATTTAGGTCTATGTTGAATTTTATTTTATGTTTTTTAAAAAAAAAGAAAAAAAAAAGAGAAGAAAAGGTAAAGGGAATGATAAAGGGGTGTTAGCTTGGGCTGCTTTAATTAATGAGATTTTTTCATATCTATACCCTATAACAAACATTATTAGTAAAAATGTTCAAAATTGTAAATTACCCGACCTGTTAACATTATCTCTACAATTTATATACCAAATCAAATTTAAAGAGATTCTGCCCAAACAAATGCGCGCAATTGTAGGCTAGAAATCTGATGGCAGAATCTTTGCATTTAATTCAAAATTCTGTAAAGGAAAAAAATATGTAGCTGCGTAAATCTCTCCTTCTTCAACTGAACGAAATCTCTGTTCTCACTCCTATTCACAAAACATACGAATTATCCAAACATCAAATTGTAGAAATTCAATATTTTTGTATACTGTTCCTCGTCGACATAAAGTCTCCCATCTATATCAGTTCTTAAAATTTTTTCTGTTAACTACACAAAATCATGGAAAAAATCATAATTATGCTGAAATCGAATGGTAATTGGGATAAATATGGAAGATATAGAGATTTTGAAGTTGACTCCATTGTGGTAGATGATAATTCAAGCTACGCAAATCTCGTTTTTACAATTGCAGAATAATTATCGATTGATACATCGGAGAAAATTGTAAAAATCAAATACATTGTGGATGAGAATTGTCCTCCAATATAAATTAGGAATAATATGGGGGATTTGTGTGTATATGGAAAAGAAAAAGGATAATAGGAACTTAGGTTCGTATCCGTTATGTATAAGTGTTAGAGATTTCAATATGGAATTGGCAATCACCAATGAAAGCACCAGTACATGTATGTTTGATCCAAAATTACAGAGTCTTATGGTTTTCTTTACTAACTACAATTCAACTACATTTCACTACAAATTAACTACAATATTCATATAAAGAATTGTCGCTTTCATATTTACCTGCATAGTTACTACATTTTTGAATTTATATTCTTCAGGTTCTTCAGGATCACTAAGGTTACTAGAGATTCCGTCGTCACCAACACTAGAGGAATATCAAAGTGAAATAATAACTGAATTTAAGAAATTACGTATTGAAGAAGGAAAGTGTATCAGGACAAGAAAACAATAGCTGCTACAATGAGGAATTATTCAGTGCAGCACAGGTTCCAGTTTAGAGTAAAAATATCTAGCCATAGAAGGTATGTAGTTATCTTGTATTCTATTTGTAGTTAATTGTAATGTAAACTAAATTTGTGTAGCTACTAGCTTGTTGTATTGTATTTGTAGTTATGCTTTATGTATTCTATTTGTATCGAATTGTAGTGTAACTACATTTTTTTTAGCTACTGGCTTATATGTGTAGCTGAAAGCTGCAAATGGCATTTCAAGGCAGCGTCAATTAACGATTCGGCAATGTTCAAGATAAGAAGTTTAAGTCAACAACACACATGTTGCATAATGGATAAAACATTCATACAGCGCAAACGTACCGCAACAGTAGTTGGTAGCATGGTTGTTCCAATGTATTGTGATCCTAAGACTGTGTACACACCAAAGGACATACAAACTGATATGTTATCTGAACATGGACTGAACATAAGCTACATGCAAGCATGGAGAGCAAAGGAAAAAATATTATATTTTTTGAGAGGGAATCCGTGTGACTCCTACAACAAATTACCAAAATATTTTTATATTCTTGAGAAGAATTATCCTGGTTCTGTTGTTAAACTGAAGAAGACAGTAGATGATTGCTTCTTATACGCCTTTGTTGCTCTTTCTACATTAATCAATGGTTGGAAATATTGTAGGCCGGTTGTTGTTATTGATGGAACATTTTTAAAGTCAGCATACAGGAGGATTATGTTGACAGCAAGCACAATGGATGCATCAGGTAAATAAAATATATTCATTGTAGATAATTTATATATTGTAGTTTAGTTGTAGTTGTTTTGTAGTTATATAAATAAATAAAGTTAATTGTCTTTAACCTCAATATCCAAGTGTAGTTGTTATTTAATATTAATTTATGTTTACAAAATGTAGGCACTATTTTTCCCTTGGCATATGCTGTGGTTGATTCTAAAAACGACGCGTTGTGGAAGTGGTTCTTTGAGAAATTCAAGGAGGCATATGGAGAAAGACCTTCAATGTGTGTTGTTTCAGATAGACATGAGAGTATATTGAAGGCAACATCAGTTGTCTATCCGGGGATGGAACACTACTCTTGCATGTGGCATATATGGACAAATATAAGATCAAAATTTAAAAAGGGACATCTACAATTACATAAATTGTACTTTGCTACCGCCCGGCCATACACTCTGGATGAATTCAATGAAAGGATGATGAAGATTGAAGAGGTAGACCCGCATGTAAAGTCTTACCTATATGATAGTGGCTATCATAGATGGTCAAGAGTACATGCAACGGTGAATAGAACTTTTACAATGACGTCAAACATTGCCGAGTCGTTAAATGTTGTAACGAATGAGGCAACAGAGCTGCCAATATATGAGCTATTAGAGTATATGAGAACTCTTATTGAACGTTGGACAAAAGAAAAGTTGTTGAAGGCAAAGGCTACTTTCATATTCCCTGGTCAAAAATTCCACAAAGAGTTGGATGATAACAACACGTTATCTCAGAAACTACGGGTAAGATATTATTGATTGGTGCAGGAGAAAAAAAAATAGTAATAGATGCAGTGTTTTAGATTGTAGTTAAAATGTATTATAATTGTAGATAATTATAGTTATTTGTAGATAACTTGTAGATAAAATGTCTATAATCCAGTTGAATTTTTGATGTATCATTTTTTCTGTTTGTTTTTAAATTGTAGGTGAGAGCTTCAACAGATTATATACATATTGTGTTAGATGGTGCGAAGTGGTACATTGTATGTCTACAAAATAAGAAATGTAGTTGTGGACAATTCCAACTTGATGAACTTCCAAGTGCGCATGCTCTAGCAGTATTAAGGCATAGGAATGAAACACCTGAAAACTATTGCTCTCCATATTACACAAGGGAGAGCCTTATTCTTACCTATGAAATGCCACTAAATCCTCTTCCTGATGAAGCCAAATGGGATGTTCCCCAACATATTTTGGATGAGGTAGTAAAGCCACCAGCGGGAGATAAAAGGCAGCCAGGGAGACCTCAAAAGGAAAGATATAAAACATTTGATGAAATAAAGTCAAAGAAGTACAATGTGTCATGCGGCAATTGTGGAGTTGAAGAGCATAACAAAATAACTTGCAAGAATGTGACAAAAAAGAAATGAATATTATGTAGTCAGAATAGTTATTCAATTTAAATGTTAGCGTAAATAAGATTTTTCAGATCTGACTGATAACCTGTATTGCATTTGAAGATGAAATTTAACTAGAAACATCAATTTGTGTACCTGTATATTTACATGTTGTTTCTATGCATTCAAGCGTGAATTATTGTCATTTTTTATATAACAGTTAAACTTCTTACAAAACATATGACTTAAATAAATTAAGTATTCGATGTCAATTGTTTTCATACTGTGGTTAAAATGTAGCTTATGTGTGGTGTACATGTAGTCATCTACAATAGTTATTTGCAATTTGTAGTTGGAATGTAGTTCAATGTAGTTCAATTGTTAAATTGATAATTGTTATGAACATGGATGTTAGGATACCTATATTTAATTCATCTTTATGATTTGTAACAACTGACATTTATATAAATATGTTCAATGGCACCTGAAGGTATTAGAGAACTCGAGTACGCGAGTACAACATCTGTTATCAAAAATAATTTTTGTACAAAAACTAAACGACTTAATTCCTACATTGTTTTCCAATACAACTACCAAATTACATAGACACAACTAGGAATAACAAAATTCATTTCTTCTTTCGTTGAACTTTAGTCCTCTCATTTTTTGTCGGTGCACCCTTCCTTCTGGCAAGCCTGCAAGTAACCTCACTCTCACTAATTGAGCCATCTTCTAGGTTCTTTGTGGCGTAGTCCCATAGTAGAGCTTCATAGCATATACGATATGGGACAATATCACTCAAATCTTCCTTTGGAATGAAAAAATCACCACAGCTAACATATTCCGCAAAAGCAGCCACATATACACCGCAATCCCTGCATAAGATGAGAATTTCTCAATATATAACAAACTAATAAAAAAAAAAGAGGATAAAACATATTGAAAGGGAGATTAGTTTTTTTACAGTGAGCCTTCTTTCTGTTGTGGAATCTCAGCAACCAGCCATTGAATGTCGAGAGGGTCCGTAACCGCTTTCTCAATGTATGACTTTGAAGTCTTGAAGTCAATATCTTTGAATTTACCATAGAAACCATTGCATGACAAATAAAGAGGAATAATTCTTGCAAATTGTCAACCATTTTCTGAACTGATTGATTACGGTTTGCTCTTACCAATGAATCATAAACATAAAGCTGCCTATCCTTTATGTCAAAAACTAGCAACAACCAATGAAAGTTATCAACAATATTAACAGGCATGAGCACATAGTCAACAACATCCCAATGAACATTTGCAAGAATCCTGTAGCCCAGAATATATTCCCCAATATCATCCTCAGCTTTAATCATAGAATTCCTAACATCCGGCGGAGAACTAGTGAACTTCTCATAGATTGCTTCAATCTTTGTCTTGAACAAGCAATCGGTTATTGTAAACCTTGTCTTGATGTTAGGGCCATATTTCCTTTTTTTCTCAGATAGTACATAATAACATCAATGTGCTGTCAAATTAAAAGTGAAATATATACAGTAAGTGATTGTAATGACCCGGCCGGTCATTTTTGAAATTTACACCCCGAACCCCTATCTAACTGTTCCCCTAAGTTCATTTCTGCTATTGTGGTTTGCCGGGAGGGTCGGTTCTGGAATTTGGAGTGTTTTGGGACACTTAGTCCCTAAATAGGAGCTTTATAGTTGGAAAATGGCTCGTAGTCGGAATAGTTTTAAGATGACCTCGGAACGGAAATCTGATGGTTCCATTAGCTCCGTTAGGTGATTTCAGGGTTGGGAGCGCGTTCAGAATGTATTTTGGAGGTCTGTAGCACAATTAGGCTTGAAATACTGAAGTTTGAAATTTTGGCGAAATCCGAACGATAGGTGAGATTTTGATCTGGGGGTCGGAATGGAATTCCGACAATTTCTGTAGCTTCATTATGTTAGTTTGGATATGTCCGCAAATTTTTAGGTCATTCGGACGTCGTTTGGTTGGGTTTTTGATTGAATATTGATTTTGGAAGTTTTGAAGAAACTTAGGCTTGAATCCATGTAAAAATTGTGATTTTGATGTTTAGGATGGTGTTTTTGTGATTGGAAAAAGTCCGTATCATGTTTTGGAGTGTGTTGGTGGTTTTCGTTTGTGTCCCAAGGGCCTTGGGATGAATTCGGACTATCAACCGGGCATTTGAAACTTGGAAAAACCTGCAGAAAATTGCAGGTCAGTGCAGCAGAGATTTAGCCTTCGCATTCGCGTGAAGGTGGTCGCATTTGCGTAGGCTAGGCAGACCAAGGCATCGCGTTTGCGTAGGCGGTGTTGGGTGATGCTTCGCGTTCACGTGACAGTCACGACCCGGATTTTCCCCCAACATCGGGATCGTGATGGCGCCTACTCGTGGTAGCTAGGCAAGCCACTATATTCATACTATCCTATTTTTTTTAACACAATTGTAATTAAATAATTGCGGAATACTTTATCGAAATAGAAATAACTAAATACAAAGTAAAAATCATACTGAAATCCTCTACCCAAGACGTGGAGTCACCAACTCACGAACTACTATAGAATACTACACATAAAAGTCTGAAAGAAATATAACATAATTCTGTTTGTCTCGGAACAAAGAGACTCCAGCTAGTAACATAAATAAAGAGAGAGACGCCGGGCCTGCGGACGTCTGCAAGCTACCTCGGTCTCAACTATGATCAACTCCCACGTGATCTATTTACTGCTGCTGCTGCTCCTGATCGTAACCTGGACCTGTGCAAAAACGCACAGAAGTGTTGCATCAGCACAACCGACCCCATGTGCTGGTAAGTGCCTGGCCTATCCCGGCGAAGTAGTGACAAGCCTAGGACCAGACACTCACATAAACCTGTGCAATTCAATATATATATATATATACCACGGAATAACAAGAAATAACCAGGTAATAACACAATAAGGAATATCTCAAAGAATTCAACAATTAACAACAGTTAATAAATTCACAAGGAAAAACAAAGTATGATGTAAACACAAGTAATATCAATTCAAGAAATAGCAAGCAGTTGCACGGCATCACCCTTCGTGCTTTTACTCTCATCCTCACCAAATAAACAAATAAAGTACACGGCATCACCCTTCGTGCTTTTACTCTCATCCTCACATCCATAGTACGGCATGATCCTTCGTACATGGTTCAATGACAGGGCATGGCATGATCCTTCGTGCATAATCAATAAATGAACATGGCACGACATTAACCTTCGTGCATAAATAAATAAACATGGCACGGCATCACCCTTCGTGCATTATCATTCTTCCTCACCCAAATAACAATCACAGTTAAGGGCAAAGAAAGAAACAGTAATTCATAAACCGTCCCATCAAGGGTAATCAATAATTATCTTCACAACAAGTCCCGACAAGGGAGAACAATAACAATTCATATGTAATATATATCTCAAAATAATCATTTTCCATCGACTCACGGTCATACTAGACGCCAGTGTATGGATGCTCGTCACCACAGCCCATACACCGCACTCGATCACATAACACATAACACACAATCCTATTCCCTCAAGCTAGAATAGAACAAACACTTACCTAGAAAGTTCACGAACGATTCAATCCGTAGTAATACCTTTTCCTTTCGAATTTGACTCCAATCCAACCGTATCTATACACAATTGGTTTCATATCATCAATTCTACTTAACAAACTAGTTCATATTGCTAAATATGGTTTTTACAACATTCTGCCTGGAATAGTAAAAATCGACCCCGAGCCCACATAATCGAAACTCAAGTTTCGAACCAAAATAAGTTCACCCAATCTTCCATGAGTTCAAATATACAATTTGTTCTTAAGCTCGACTCCAAAACGAGTTCTAGATCGCAAATTCTTTGAAAACCCTTATTATACTAAATTCTCAATTTTTCTACCCATTTACACCTAATTAGGCTTAGGAATTCAAATAATATTGATGGAAAATGAAGAAAACGAGTTAAGAATCACTTACCCAAGAAGTTTGATGAAGAATCGCTCAAAAATCGTCCAAAAAGTTGTGGAGAAGAGAGTTGAACAGAAATGGGATTTTTATCCCGTTTCTGTTCTGTTTTCTGTCTTAAATTCACTAGGCGAAAATTTACTCTATGCGATCGCAGGGCCTGTGATGCGATCGCATAGAAGAAAAATGGGGACAGTAAAATTACTCTATGCGATCGCGGAGGTCCTATGCGATCGCATAGAAGGAAATGGATGAACTGAAATTACTCTATGCGATCGCAGGGAATGGTACGCGATCGCATAGAAGGAAATTCTGGGCCTCGGTCTTACTCTATGCGATCGCGAAGGATAGTATGCGATCGCATAGGAGGAAAAGTGGAAGTTATGCGATTGCATGGGCTCTATTGCGATCGCACAGAAGGATTTTTGGGACCTCTGATCTTTGCTCTATGCGATCGCAGCTACACCTATGCGATCGCATAGAAGAAAATCTCTGTGCAAAAATTGCAGAGTTTCTGCTGCAATTTTCAAGTTCAAACCATCCCGTTACCTATCCGAAACTCACCCGAGCCCTCGGGGATTCAAACCAAGAATGTACACTAACTCAAAAACATCATACGAACTTGCTCGCGCGATCAAATCACCAAAATAACATCAAAATCAAGGAATTTAGCCTTAAATCTCAAGAATTCTTTCAAAATTTCATAACTTCCAAACTTTCCAATTTAAGGCCGAAACACGTCAAACGACGTCCGTTTTCAACCAAACTTTACGGAAGCGCTTAACCAATATATATGACCTGTACCGGGCGTCGGAACCAAAATACGAGCCCGATACCAGTACTTTTTAATAAAAAATCAGTTTCATTTTCCTTAAACATTTTCAGAAAACAATTTAACAGAAAAATTCTTTTACCGGGGTTCTAGACCTCGGATTTCAATTCCGGGCATACGCCCAAGTTCCATATTTTACTACGGATTTTCTGAGACCATCAAATCACGGATCCGGGTCCGTTTACCAAAAATGTTGACCAAAGTCAACTATATCAATATTAATATCAAAATTCTTCAACATTTTCACATATTTCACATATTTTAACATAAATATTTTCCAGCTTTGTGCCCCGACTGTGCACGCAAATCGAGGCAACTATAAATGAGGTTTTCAAGACCTCAAAAGCTCGGAATGATTAATAAAGCAAGTGATGACCCTTTGGGTCGTCACAATCTCCACCTCTAAAACAACCGTTCGTCCTCGAACGGACAAAAGAAAGAAGTACCTGAGTCAGGAAACAAATGTGGGTAGCGGCTCCGCATATCAGACTCGGACTCCCAGGTCGATGCCTCAGGAGGCTGGCCTCTCCACTGAACACGCACAGAAGGATAACTCTTCGACCTCAACTGTCGCCGGTCTAGAATGGCTACCGGCTCCTCCTCGTAAGATAGATCATTGTCCAATTGGACATTACTGAAGTCTAACACATGTGTGGGATCGCCATGGTATCTCCGAAGCATAGATACATGAAAAACTGGATGCACGGCTGATAAGCTAGGCGGCAAAGCTAATCCGTAAGCCACCCCTCCCACTCTGTCTAGAATCTCAAATGGACCAATATACCTAGGGCTGAGCTTGCCCTTCTTCCCAAACCTCATCACGCCCTTCATAGGCGACACTCGGAGCAATACTCGTTCACCAACCATGAAATCTACATCTCGAACCTTACGATCCGCATAAGTCTTCTGCCTGGACTGAGCTGAACGCAATCTCTCCTGAATAGTCTTGACCTTATCCAAGGCCTCCCGAACTAAGTCTATACCCAACAACCGAGCCTCTCCCGGTTCAAACCATCCAACTGGTGATCGACATCGCCTACCATACAACGCCTCATATAGAGCCATCTGGATGCTAGATTGGTAACTGTTATTGTAGGCGAACTCTGCTAATGGTAGAAACTGATCCCACGAGCCTTCGAAATCAATAACACGGGCTCGAAGCATGTCCTCCAGAATCTGAATGGTCCTCTCGGAGTGGCCATCCGTTTGAGGATGAAATGCTGTACTCAACTGAACCTGGGTGCCTAACTCCCACTGGACCGCTCTCCAGAACCGCGAGGTAAACTGCGTTCCCCGATCAGAGATAATAGATACCGGCACCCCATGGAGACGAACAATCTCCCTAATGTAAACCTCCGCTAACCTCTCCGACGAGTAGGAGACAGATACTGGAATAAAGTGTGCTGACTTGGTCAGCCTATCAACAATGACCCAAATAGCATCAAATTTCCTCCGAGTCAAAGGAAGTCCATTAACGAAATCCATAGTGATCCGCTCCCATTTCCACTCGGAATTTCAATCCTCTGGAATACACCACCAGGTCTCTGGTGCTCATATTTCACCTGCTGACAATTTAGACACCGAGCGACATACGCAACGATATCTTTCTTCATTCTCCGCCACCAATAGTGTTGCCGTAAGTCCTGGTACATCTTTGCGGCGCCTGGGTGAATAGAATACCGCGAACTGTGGGCCTCTGCTATGATCAACTCTCGAATTCCTTCGACATTGGGCACACAAACTCGACCCTGCAATTTCAATACCCCATCATCATCTAGATTTACCTGTGTGGCACCTCCCTGCTGTACTGTATCTCTCAACTCACGCAAATGAGGATCATCAAATTGCCTCTCACGGATACGCTCTAATAAAGAAGAACGAGCGACCGTGCAGGCTAACAATCTGCTAGGCTCAGAAATGTCTAATCTCACGAACCGGTTGGCTAAGGCCTGGACATCTAGAGCTAATGGTCTCTGATTGACCGGAATATATGCAAGACTACCCATGCTGGCATACTTTCTACTCAATGCATCGGCCACCACATTGGCCTTACCTGGGTGATATAATATAGTAACATCATAGTCTTTTAGCAACTCTAACCATCTCCGCTGTCGTAGATTCAACTCCTTCGTTTTGAACAAATACTGTAAGCTTTTGTGATCAGTGTACACCTCACATGTCACACCATATAGATAATGCCTCCAGATCTTTAAGGCATGAACCACTGCCGCTAACTCAAGATCATGAACTGGATAATTCTTCTCATGTATCTTTAACTGCCTCGAAGCATAAGCGATAACCTTACCATCCTGCATCAATACCGCTCCAAGCCCTGTACGAGAGGCGTCACAATAAACTGTATAAGGCCCTGTACCCGTAGGTAGTATCAACACTGGTGCGGTGGTCAAGGCTGTCTTGAGCTTCTGAAAGCTCGCCTCACACTCCTCCGACCACCGAAACTGAACACCCTTCTGGGTCAACCTGGTCATCGGGGCTGCAATAGAAGAAAACCCCTCTACAAAACGACGGTAGTAACCTGCTAATCCCAAGAAACTCCGGATCTCAGTCACTGAAGCTGGTCGAGGCCAATTTTGGACTGCCTCAATCTTCTTTGGGTCTACCTGAATACCTTCCACCGATACAATGTGACCCAGAAATGCTACCGAACTCAGCCAGAACTCACATTTAGAAAATTTGGCATATAGCTGGTTATCTTTCAGAGTCTGAAGAACCACTCTGAGGTGCTGCTCGTGCTCTTCCTGGCTGCGGGAGTACACCAGGATGTCATCTATGAAGACTATCACGAACGGATCTAAGTAAGGCTTGAATACCCGATTCATCAACTCCATGAATGCTGCTGGGGCATTGGTCAACCCGAAGGACATGACCAAGAACTCATAATGCCCATATCTAGAGCGAAAGGCCGTCTTAGGAATGTCAGCCGCCCTGATCTTCAGCTGATGGTAGCCTGACCTCAAGTCTATCTTAGAGAATACCCTCGCTCCCTGGAGCTGGTCAAACAAATCATCAATCCTCGGCAAGTGGATATTTATTTTTGATAGTCACCTTGTTTAACTGCCGGTAATCAATACACATCCACATCGAGCCATCCTTCTTCTTTACAAATAATACAGGTGCTCCCCAGGGAGAAACACTGGGCCTGATAAAGCCCTTCTCAAGAAGATCCTGCAACTGATCTTTCAACTCTTTTAGTTCCGGCGGGGCCATACGATAGGGTGGAATAGAGATGGGCCGAGTACCCGGTGCCAGATCAATACAGAAATCAATATCCCTGTCGGGTGGCATGCCCGGCAGGTCTGAAGGAAAAACCTCCGGAAACTCCCGTGCAATAGGGACCGACTCAATGGAAGGAACTTCTGCGCTGGAATCACGAACATAAGCCAAATAAGCTAGACACCCCTTCTCGACCATACGTCGAGCCTTAACATAGGAAATAACAATGCGAACGGAGTGGCTTGAGGTACCCTTCCACTCTAATCGGGGTGATTCTGGCAAGGCTAAGGTGACAGTCTTAGCATGACAATCAAGAATAGCATGGTATGGGGACAACCAGTCCATCCCCAATATGACATCAAAATCTACCATATCCAAGAGCAACAGATCAACACGGGTCTCAAGACCCCCAAATATAACTACGCACGAACGATGCACCCGATCGACTACAATGGAGTCACCCACTAGTGTAGCCACATAAACCGGAATATCCAGAGCATAGCTGGGCACAGCCAAATACGGTGCGAAGTAGGAAGACACATAGGAATAGGTAGATCCAGTGTCAAATAATACTGAAGCACCTCTGTCACACACAAGAATAGTACCTGTAATCACAGCATCTGATGCCTCTGCCTCTGGCCTGGCTGGTAAAGCATAGAATCGGGGATCTGCACCTCCCCTCTGAGCTGCGTCTCTAGGACGACCATCAACTGGCTGACCTCTACCTCTCGCTGGATGGTCTCCACCTCTATGGTCTCGACCTCCACCTCTATAATCTCTACCCCCGCCTCTGGCTGGCTGGGCCGGCTGAGGGTCAGCTGGGGCCTGAATCATAGGACGAGGACCCCGCTGCTGAGAGTTGCCCGCTGCTATAGGGCAATTCCTGATAAAATGACCTGGGTCACCACAACCGTAGCAACTCTTAGACCGATAGGGCTGCTGGCCCTGACGACCCGAATGGCCTCCACGAACACTCTGAAGAGGCTGAGCATTAATAGGAGACTGGTCTGAATAATGCACCCGAGAACCACGATCACCTGATCCACCCTGTGAGGCCTGAAGGGCGGAATGAAAAGGCCTGGAGGACTTGCCTCTATCAAAGGATTCTCTGCTACCAGAGGAAGAACCACCAAACCTGCCTGAATGACGAGGCCTCTTATCTGAAGAATAACCGCCTCCCCTAGCAAGAGCCATCTCAACTCTGCGTGCTGCATTGGCTGCCTCCTGAAATGATATGTCACTCCCCACGCCCATAGCCATCTGGAGTCTAATCGGCTGATTAAGCCCATCTATAAATCTGCGGACCCTCTCCCGCTCCGTGGGAAGTATCACCACCGCATGACGAGCCAAGTCGATAAATCTCGTCTCATACTGTGTAACTGTCATAGTGCCCTGATGGAGGCGCTCAAACTGCCTCCGAAGTACATCCCGCTGAGTAGCAGGGAGAAACTTCTCCATAAATAGTTCCGCAAACTGATCCCATGATAAAGCTGGGGACCCTGCTGGTCGAGTCAAGCAATAATCTCTCCACCAAGTCTTGGCGGATCCTGCAAGTCTGAAGGTACAGAAGTCAACTCCGTTTGTCTCCACGATCCCCATAGTCTTGAGAATCTCATGGCAACCGAATAAGAAGTCCCGAGGATCCTCTGATGCGGCTCCACTGAATGTAGTGGTAAATAGATTGGAGAACCGATCAAGCCTCCATAACGAATCGAAGTCATGGCCGCTCCATCACCTCGCATGAGCCGTGGTACTCGACCGAGTGGCCACAACTGGCCGAATTACCGGTGCTCGAGGCCGAGGAGCCACCGGCTCCGAGTACGAGCAACAGGAGTCCGGGCCCCTCCTCCAGCCCGAGAAGTGGCTGGGGCAACCGATAATAAACCCGCTCCGGCAATGCCGTCCATGAATCCCGCTATCCTGACCAAAGACTCTCGAAGATCCGGGGTAAATAAAGCCTCTCCTGGGACCTAAGCTGGGCCCACTGGAGCTGCTGGGACTGGAACCTCCTCGTCAATCTCAATATGAGGCTCCACCCCTGGAGTAGCTGCCGGGGGCTGAGCTCTACCCCTGCCACGGCATCTGATACGGCCTCGGCCCCTGCCCTTCACGGGAGCTGCCTGGGGCTCGGGCTGCTGGTCAGCGAACAAAGAAGCGCGTGTCCTCACCATCTGCGAAAGGACAGAATAGAAGTTCAATCAGTATTTGAGGAACAAGTCGCACGACAAGAAAGAACAAATGAGAGACTCTTTCCTAACTCAATAGACTTTGGAGGACAAGTACGGACGTCTCCGTACCTACCTCTCAAACTCTACTAAGCTTGTTCGTGAGTGGTGAGACCTATGTAACCTAGAGCTTTGATACCAACTTGTCACGACCCGGATTTTCCCCCAACATCGGGATCGTGATGGCGCCTACTCGTGGTAGCTAGGCAAGCCACTATATTCATACTATCCTATTTTTTTTTTAACACAATTGTAATTAAATAATTGCGGAATACTTTATCGAAATAGAAATAACTAAATACAAAGTAAAAATCATACTGAAATCCTCTACCCAAGACGTGGAGTCACCAACTCACGAACTACTATAGAATACTACACATAAAAGTCTGAAAGAAATATAACATAATTCTGTTTGTCTCGGAACAAAGAGACTCCAGCTAATAACATAAATAAAGAGAGAGACGCCGGGCCTGCGGATGTCTGCAAGCTACCTCGGTCTCAACTATGATCAACTCCCACGCGATCTATTTACTACTGCTGCTGCTCCTGATCGTAACCTAGACCTGTGAAAAAACGCACAGAAGTGTAGCATCAGCACAACCGACCCCATGTGCTGGTAAGTGCCTGGCCTATCCCGGCGAAGTAGTGACAAGCCTAGGACCAGACACTCACATAAACCTGTGCAATTCAATATATATATATATACCACGGAATAACAAGAAATAACCAGGTAATAACACAATAAGGAATATCTCAAAGAATTCAACAATTAACAACAGTTAATAAATTCACAAGGAAAAACAAAGTATGATGTAAACACAAGTAATGTCAATTCAAGAAATAGCAAGCAGTTGCACGACATCACCCTTCGTGCTTTTACTCTCATCCTCACCAAATAAATAAATAAAGTACATGGCATCACCCTTCGTGCTTTTACTCTCATCCTCACATCCATAGTACGGCATGATCCTTCATACATGGTTCAATGACAGGGCACGGTATGATCCTTCGTGCATAATCAATAAATAAACATGGCACGGCATTAACCTTCGTGCATAAATAAATAAACATGGCACGGCATCACCCTTCGTGCATTATCACTCTTCCTCACCCAAATAACAATCACAGCTAAGGGCAAAGAAAGAAACAGTAATTCATAAACCGTCCCATCAAGGGCAATCAATAATTATCTTCACAACAAGTCCCGACAAGGGAGAACAATAACAATTCATATGTAATATATATCTCAAAATAATCATTTTCCATCGACTCACAGTCATACTAGACGCCAGTGTATGGATGCTCGTCACCACAGCCCATACACCGCACTCGATCACATAACACATAACACACAATCCTATTCCCTCAAGCTAGAATAGAACAAACACTTACCTCGAAAGTTCACGAACGATTCAATCCGTAGTAATGCCTTTTCCTTTCGAATTTGACTCCAATCCAACTGTATCTATACACAATTGATTTCATATCATCAATTCTACTTAACAAACTAGTTCATATTGCTAAATATGGTTTTTACAACATTCTGCCCGGAATAGTAAAAATCGACCCCGAGCCCACATAATCGAAACTCAAGTTTCGAACCAAAATAAGTTCACCCAATCTTCCATGAGTTCAAATATACAATTTGTTCTTAAGCTCGACTCCAAAACGAGTTCTAGATCGCAAATTCTTTGAAAACCCTTATTATACTAAATTCTCAATTTTTCTACCCATTTACACCTAATTAGGCTTAGGAATTCAAATAATATTGATGGAAAATGAAGAAAACGAGTTAAGAATCACTTACCCAAGAAGTTTGATGAAGAATCGCTCAAAAATCGTCCAAAAAGCTGTGGAGAAGAGAGTTGAACAGAAATGGGATTTTTATCCCGTTTCTGTTCTGTTTTCTGTCTTAAATTCACTGGGCGAAAATTTACTCTATGCGATCGCAGGGCCTGTGATGCGATCGCATAGAAGAAAAATGGGGACAACAAAATTACTCTATGCGATCGCGAAGGTCCTATGCGATCGCATAGAAGGAAATGGATGAACTGAAATTACTCTATGCGATCGTAGGGAATGGTACGCGATCGCATAGAAGGAAATTCTGGGCCTCAGTCTTACTCTATGCGATCGCGAATGATAGTATGCGATCGCATAGGAGGAAAAGTGGAAGTTATGCGATCGCATGGGCTCTATTGCGATCGCACGGAAGGATTTTTGGGACCTCTGATCTTTGCTCTATGCGATCGCAGCTACACCTATGCGATCGCATAGAAGAAAATCTCTGTGCAAAAATTGCAGAGTTTCTGCTGAAATTTTCAAGTTCAAACCATCCCGTTACCTATCCGAAACTCACCCGAGCCCTCGGGGATTCAAACCAAGTATGTACACCGACTCAAAAACATCATACGAACTTGCTCGCGCGATCAAATCACCAAAATAACATCAAAATCAAGGAATTTAGCCTTAAATCTCAAGAATTCTTTCAAAATTTCATAACTTCCAAACTTTCCAATTTAAGGCCGAAACACGTCAAACGACGTCCGTTTTCAACCAAAGTTTACAGGAAGCGCTTAACCAATATATATGACCTGTACCGGGCGTCGGAACCAAAATACGAGCCCGATACCAGTACTTTTTAATAAAAAATCAGTTTCATTTTCCTTAAACATTTTCAGAAAACAATTTAACAGAAAAATTCTTTTACCGGGGTTCTATACCTCGGATTTCAATTCCGGGCATACGCCCAAGTTCCATATTTTACTACGGATTTTCTGAGACCATCAAATCACGGATCCGGGTCCGTTTACCAAAAATGTTGACCAAAGTCAACTATATCAATATTAATATCAAAATTCTTCAACTTTTTCACATATTTCACATATTTCAACATAAATATTTTCCAGCTTTGTGCCCGGACCGTGCACGCAAATCGAGGCAACTATAAATGAGGTTTTCAAGACCTCAAAAGCTCGGAATGATTAATAAAACAAGTGATGACCCTTTGGGTCGTCACAGTGACTTGGAGTCGCGAACGCGTAGAAGGGGAAGAGTCAGCTTCGCGTTCGCGTGACTTGATGTCGCGTTCACGTAGAAGTGAAATCTGGCGCTGGGGAATTTGTGCTTCGTGGACGCGTGGGGAGAGTCGCGTTCGCGAAGGGTAACTTGAGCAGGCCATCGCCAACGCGTGAGGACCTTCACGGACGCGTAGAGCAAATGTGTCTAGTAGTGAAATTAAATTGCAGAACCGGTGTAGTTGCGGGTTTCATACCCAAAACACAAATTTTGAGTTCTAGAGAGAGAGACTCACGGGGGATTGCTGGGAAATCATCGGGTGTTCGTCGGAGGTAAGTTTTGTGGCCTAATTACAGCATTTTATCATGAAATCCTTGGTTATTTCTCTGTAAATGGAAGATTAAAGGTGCGTTTTAACCCTACGCCTAAATTTTAGAAAATCTTTGTTTGAATGGGCAAATGGAGTCCGATTTCAATAAATTTTATATGCACGGACTTGTGTTGAGATAAGGAATCCGAATATATAATTTTCATAATTTTTCGAGAAGCGTACCAAAAGTCGAGTTTTGGCAACTTGTGGGTTTTGGTGTATTTTGTATATGTTTTGATTGGGTAACACCCAATTGGCCAATTTTGATGTGATTCTATTGATTTTTATCAGATACTACACCTGTGGAGGCCGACATTCATGACAAGAGAGTTGTCTTATAGCGATTTTGTACCGGAGTCGAGGTAAGTAGCTTGTCTAACCTCGTGTGGGGGAACCTTCACCCGTAGGATATTATGTGATAGTTTAAATGCCTTGTACACGAGGTGACAGGCGTGTACATGCGCTGGTTGTTGTAACTCACTTTACTTGAATTGTCCAATTCATGATATTCCTATTCTTAGTTGATTAAATTGTGACATTTACCTGGTATTTGTTAGGAAAGCATGATTAGATAGGATTTATCTGTCTAATTGCCTAATTGTCTTACTTGAACTTCTTGGTAATTGTTTGCGCTAGTTCTCAGTGAAGTTGTAGTTAAGCATATTATATTTTCTCTGTGCATATTCTTTATTTGTTGTGATTGTAGACTGCGGGATCAATTCCCAGAGATCCCACGGCCGTGGTTCGATTCCCAGAGACCCGGAGTGGTATTGTTTATGGATAGCGGATTCGATTCCCGGAGATCCAAGGGCTGCGTGGTTCGATTCCCGGAGGCCCGAAGTTTATTGATATATTATTGAGATATGGACTGCGGGTTCGATTCCCAGAGATCCTGAGATCATTGAGACACATCCTGAGGTATTGAGACATGGGCTACGGGTTCAATTCCCGGAGACACAGAGATACTGTTATTGGGACTACGGGTTAAATTCCCGTAGCTCCTGGATTGTTGATTATAGAGTGGGACTGTGGGTTCAATTCCCACAGATCCTCGACTTGCTTATTGAGTTTTGTTGAGTTTGGTTACTTGTTGTTAGCTTAATTGTAGACGGTTGCAGCAATCACTTTATTGTTGTTATTTTAGATTCGTTATTTCTTAAACTGCTTATTATTGTTAATTATCATTATGTTATTGTTCTCTCAGTAGGGCCTTGACCTTCCTCGTTACTACTCCATCGAGGTTAGGCTTGGCACTTACTGAGTACCGCCGTGGTGTACTCATGCTACTCTTCTGCACACTTTTGTTGTGCAGATCCAGATATGTCAGGACATGCTCATACTAGGTGATTCAGCAGCACATTTGGAGACCTCGAGGTATGATCTGCTACGTCCGCGGATCCGAAGGCCCTCCTTCTATTCTGATAGTATTATTAGATGTTTTTCGCTCTTTTCATTGTTTTTAGATACTGTGGACATATAGAGCCACAATTGTATTTCCCTTTTAGTCTGTGTTACCCGTGGGATTCCGGGTCTTGGTGATATATTATGCAGTGTGGTTGATGAGTGTATGTGCCAAGCGGAACGGATTACATTCCTATTTATATCGTTTTTCTGTTGTTCTTGTTTAAAGTTCATAAACTTGTATATTCCGCAATGTGTTAGGCTTACCTAGTCCCGGGGACTAGGTGCTGTTATGACAGGTTCACGATTGGTGAACTAGGGTCATGACAAGTTGGTATCAGAGCTCTAGGTTCATAGGAGTCACGGTACACAGATCAGATACTTAGAGTCTCGCTGATCGATACAGAGACGTCTGTATTTATCTACGAGAGGCTATGTAACTGTTTAGGAAACTCTTCATTTCTTTTGGATTCCTTGTCGTGTGACATTGTTGGCACTAAATCCAAATTTCTACTTTCTATTCTCTCACAGATGATGAGGACACGTGCTTCCCGCGAGGATCAGGCACCCACACCCCCTGCTGCCATCGTTAGAGGCTGAGGCCGTGGTAGAGGATGAGGACGCGCCCGAGGTGTAGCCACAACACCCGCGCGCGCTGCCGCTGAGGTGCCATGGGTGGATCAGGTTGGAGCATAGGCACCTGGTACACCGACTATAGCTGCTACTACTCTAGCACTTGAGGAGACCCTGGCCTAGTTCATCAGTATGTATACCACTTTAGCTCAGGCAGGGTTGCTTCTTCTCACTGCAGGGGCCCAGACTCCTGTAGCCGCTACAGCAGTGAGTGCCAGTGGGACAGGTTTCAGAGATTATTTTTATGCCTCCTACCGCCCCAGCACAGCCTGGAGGTGGGCCAGCTGCCTCTGAGGACGAGCAGCGTAGATTGGAGTGGTTCAAGAAATATGATCCTCCAGTGTTCAGCGGTTTGGCTACAGATGATGCATTAGGTTTTCTGGAGGAGTGTCATCGTATTCTTCGTACCATGGGGATTGTGGAGACCAGCGGGTTTTCCTTCACTACTTTTCAGTTTCGTGGGGCCGCTTATGATTGGTGGTGCACATATGAGTTGGATAGTCCAGAGGAGTCTGCTTCACTGACTTGGGCGCAATTTTCAGATCTGTTTTTGAGGGAGTTTGTTCCCCAGAGCCTTAGGGATTCTTGGCGCTTGGAGTTTGAGCGGTTGCGATAGGACTCCATATCAGTATCAGAGTATGCTATCAGTTTCACCCGTCTAGCCATGCATGCACCGGCCTTGGTAGCCACGGTCCGGGAGAGAGTGCGGAGATTTATTGAGGGCTTTATTCCACCGATCCGGTCCAGCATAGCTAGAGAGTTGGAGACGGATATACCTTATCAGGAGGTAGTGAGCATTGCCAGGAGGATCGAGAGTATGCTCCCTAGAGAGCAGGGAGATAGGGAGGCCAAGAGGTCTCGTGAGTCGGGCCATTTCTCTGGTGCCCGCACTTCAGCAGCTGGTCGTTTTGGCAGGGGTTATTCTGGTCGTTCAGTTCACTCAGCATTGCCAGCAGCCGGTAGTACTCCAGCTCTTCCAGCACCTCAAGAGCCTTATTATGCTCCCCTAGTTTCCAATGCACCTCCTCTGCGGGATACCTCCAGGGGTCAGACTAGTGGGAGTGAGGCCGGTCAGTCACAGCCACCGCGTCCTCCTAGAGCTTGTTTTGAGTGCGGGGATACTCGCCATCTGGTTATGGAGTACCCCAGGCATAGGAGAGGAGCACATCCATAGTCTTCGCAGCCTCAACGTGGTTCTCAGGCCCAACAGGCCATCATTCCAGCTCCAGCTGCCACTCCACCTGCCCAGCCAGCCAGGGGCGGGGATCAGGGTGCCAGAGGCCGCCTTCCAGAGAGGGGTCAGGCTAGATTTTATGCTATTCCTAATCGCGCTGCGACTGTTGCATCTGATTTTGTTATCACAGGCATTATTCTGGTTAGTCACAGGGAGGCATCGGTTCTATTCGACGCTGGTTCCACTTTTTCATATGTGTCCTCTTATTTTGCTTCTCATCTGGGTGTGCCTCGGGATTCTTTGAGTGCCCCCATTTATGTTTCCACTCTAGTGGGAGATTCTTTGGCTGTGGACCATGTGTATCGGTCGTGTTTGGTTACCATTTGTGGTTTTGAGACCAGAGCGGATCTATTGCTGCTTGGGATGGTCGATTTTGATATTATTCTGGGCATGGACCGGTTGTCGCCCCATTATGCTATTCTTGATTGTCACGCCAAGACCGTGACGCTGGCTATGCCAGGCATTCCACGTATTGAGTGGAGTGGTACTCTAGATCACACCCCCAGCAGCGTTATTTCCTTTCTCAAAGCTCAGCATATGGTTGAGAAGGGGTGTGCGTGTCACGACCAGTATTTTTCCCCAACATCGGGATCGTGATGGCGCCTACTCGTGGTAGCTAGGCAAGCCACTATATTCATACTATCCTGTTTTTAACACAATTTCATAATTTATTTATCAACAAACCACAACTTTAATTAAATAAATGCTGAATACTTTATCGAAATAGAAATAACTAATTACAAGATGAAAATCATACTGAAATCCTCTACCCAAGACGTGGAGTCACCATCTCACGAACTACTAGGGAATACTACACATAAAAGTTTGAAGGAAATATAACATAATTCTATTTGTCTCGGAACAAAGAGACTATAGCTAGTAACATAAGTAAAGAGAGAGACGCCAGGCTTGCGGACGTCTGCAAGCTACCTCGGTCTCAAATATGATCAAACTTCCACGCAATCGATTTATTGCTGTTGCTCCTAATCGTAACCTGGACCTGTGCAAAAACGCACAGAAGTGTAGTATCAGCACAACCGACCCCATGTGCTGGTAAGTGCCTGGCCTATCCCGACGAAGTAGTGACAAGCCTAGGACCGGACACCCACATAAACCTGTGCAATTCAATATATATATGTGTATACCACAAAATAACAAGAAATAACCAAGTATTAGCACAATAAGGAATATCTCAAAGAATTCAACAATTAACAACAGTTAATAAGTTCACAAGGAAAACAAAGTATAATGGAAACATAAGTAATATCAAGTCAAGGAATAGCAGGCAGTTGCACGGCATCACCCTTCGTGCTTTTACTCTCATCCTCACCAAATAAGCAAATAAAGTACATGGCATCACCCTTCGTGCTTTTACTCTCATCCTCACATCCATAGTACGGCATGATCCTTCGTACATGGTTCAATAACAGGGCACGGCATGATCCTTCGTACATAATTAATAAAACATGGCACGACATTAACCTTCGTGCATAAATAATAAATCAAGGCACGGCATCACCCTTCGTGCATTATCGCTCTTCCTCACCCAAATAATAATCACAGTTAAGGGCAAAGAATAAAACAGTAATTCATAAACCGTCCCAACAAGGGCAATCAATAATCATCTTCACAACAAGTCCCGACAAGGGAGAACAATAACAATTCTACAACCTGGCAAAGGTTCAACAATTTATCTGCAAATATGTCTCATAATAAGCATTAACAACGACTCACGGTCATACTAGACGCCAGTGTATGGATGCTCGTCACCACATCCCATACACCGCACTCGATCACATAACACATAGCACATAATCCTATTCCCTCAAGCTAGGATAGAACAAACACTTACCTCGAATGTTTATGAACAATTCAATCAGTGGCAATGTCTTTTGCTTTCAAATTTGGCTCCAATCCAATCGTATCTATACAAAATTGATTTAATATCATCAATAATACTCAACAAACTAATTCATAAGGCCAATTACAACTTTTACAACATTCTGCATGGAATAGTGAATTTCAACCTCGGGCCCACATGGTCGGAACTCGGGGTTCGGACCAAAATCCGGTTACCCATCCCCCCACGAGTTCAAGTATATGATTTGTTTCAAAATCGGACCTCAATTCGAGGTCCAATTTCCCAATTTATGAAAAAACCTATATTCTATCAAAAACAAGAAATTCTACCATGAAAACCTTTGATTTCTATTGAAAAACATGTTTAATGATGTTAGGAATTGAAAGAATTAAGTAAAAAGTGACTTACAATTGTTTTGAAGAAGAAGGAATCCGTGAAGAATCGCAAATGTGTGTTTTTGGGTTGTGAAAAGTGAAAAAATGAACTGAAAATCATGATTTACAGGTCTCTGTGTTCGCGTTTGCGAACATGGGTTCGCAATTGCGAACCCCGACCAATTTCTGGAGTTTGAAAAATAAGCTAAGGCTGGGAAGTTCGCATTTGCGAACTTTTGTTCGCATTTGCGAACATTGGCAGGAAAGGGGAATGTTCGCATTTGCGAACAATGGTTCGCATTTGCGAACATAGGCAGTATAGGGGAATGTTCGCATTTGCGAACTATTGTTGCATTTGCGAACAAGGCTGGATATGGGAATGTTCGCATTTGCGAACTATGGTTCGCATTTGCGAACATAGGCAGGCCTTGGGGATGTTCGCATTTGCGAACAATTGTTCGCATTTGCGGACAAGGCTGGGCATGAGGGGCTTCGCATTTGCGATCAGGGTTCGCATTTGCGAGCCCTGCCTTGATCTGCCTCCTTCGCAATTGCGAGAAATGCTTCGCAATTGCGAAGCCAACAGCTGGGTGAAAAACCAGCAGTGCATAAAATTCAGAAATTGATCCTACGGCCTATCAAATCTTTACCCGAGCCCCCCGGCTCCAAACCAAACATGTACACAACATCAAAAACACATTATGAACTTGTTCGTGCGATCACATCGCCAATATCACATCGTTTTCATCAAATCAAGCCTCAAATTCATGATTTTCATACTTTGGTTTTCAAAACTTTCAAACTTGGAACTCAATGTCCAAAACATATCAAACGACATCCGAATGTCACCAAACTTTACAGAAATCACATATATAATATTTAAGACTTGTATCGGGCGTCGGAACCAAAATACGAGCGCGATACCAAGGTCAATTAATTCATTTCCTTTAACAATTACATCAAAAACAATTTCATAGAAAAATTCATAACTTGGGCTCTATGCCTCAGAATTCGACTCCGGACGTATGTGCAAGTCCCATATTTTCCTACGGACCTTTCGGGACCATCCAATCTCGGGTCCGGATCCGTTTACCAAAAATGTTGACCGAAGTCAACCATATCAATATTAATATCATTTTTATCCAAATTTCTCATAGAATTCATATTTTTCTATCACAAAATCTTTCCGGCTACATGCTCGGATCGTGCACGTAAATCGAGGCAACATAGAATGAGGTTTTCAAGGCCTCAGGAAGCTCGAAATGATTAATAAAATAAGTGATGACCCTTTGGGTCGTCACAATCTCCACCTCTAAAACAACCGTTCGTCCTCGAACGGTCAAAAGAAAGAACTACCCGAGTCAGAACACAAGTGTGGGTAGCGGCTCCGCATATCAGACTCGGACTCCCAGGTCGATGCCTCAGGAGGCTGACCTCTCCACTGAACACGCACAGAAGGATAACTCTTCGACCTCAACTGTTGAACCTGCCGGTCTAGAATGGCCACCGGTTCCTCCTCGTAAGATAGATCATTGTCCAATTGGACAGTACTGAAGTCTAACACATGTGTGGGATCGCCGTGGTATCTCCGATGCATAGATACATGAAAAACTGGATGCACGGCTGATAAGCTAGGCGGCAAAGATAATATGTAAGCCACCCCTCCCACTCTGTCTAGAATCTCAAATGGACCAATATACCTAGGGCTGAGCTTGCCCTTCTTCCCGAACCTCATCACGCCCTTCATAGGCGACACTCGGAGCAATACTCGTTCGCCAACCATGAAATCTACATCTCGAACCTTACGATCCGTATAAGTCTTCTGCTTGGACTGAGCTGAACGCAATCTCTCCTGAATAGTCTTGACCTTATCCAAGGCCTCCTGAACTAAGTCTGTACCTAACAACCGAGCCTCTCCCGGTTCAAACCATCCAACTGGTGATCGACATCGCCTACCATACAACGCCTCATACGGGGCCATCCGGATGCTAGACTGGTAGCTGTTATTGTAGGCGAACTCTGCTAATGGCAGAAACTGGTCCCACGAGCCTCCAAAATCAATAACACAGGCTCGAAGCATGTCCTCTAGAATCTGAATAGTCCTCTCGGACTGGCCATCCGTCCGAGGATGAAATGCTGTACTCAACTGAACCTGGGTGCCTAACTCCTGCTGGACCGCTCTCCAGAACCGCGAGGTAAACTGCGTACCTCGATCAGAGATAATAGATACTGGCACTCCATGGAGATGAACAATCTCCCTAATGTAAACCTCCGCTAACCTCTCCGACGAGTAGGAGACATATACTGGAATAAAGTGTGCTGACTTGGTCAGCCTATCAACAATGACCCAAATAGCATCAAATTTCCTCCGAGTCAAAGGAAGTCCAGTAACGAAGTCCATAGTGATCCGCTCCCATTTCCACTCGGGAATTTCAATCCTCTGGAATACACCACCAGGTCTCTGGTGCTCATATTTCACCTGCCGACAATTTAGACACCGAGCGACATACGCAACGATATCTTTCTTCATTCTGCGCCACCAATAGTGCTGCCGTAAGTCCTGGTACATCTTCGCGGCGCATGGGTGAATAGAATACCGCGAACTGTGGGCCTCCGCTAAGATCAACTCTCGAATCCCTTCGACATTGGGCACACAAACTCGACCCTGCAATTTCAATACCCCATCATCATCTAGATTTACCTGTGTGGCACCTCCCCGCTGTACTGTATCTCTCAACTCACGCAAATGAGGATCATCAAATTGCCTCTCACGGATATGCTCTATTAAAGAAGAACGAGCGACCGTGCAGGCTAACACCCTGCTAGGCTCAGAAATGTCTAATATCACGAACCGGTTGGCTAAGGCCTGGACATCTAGAGTTAATGGTCTCTGACTGACCGGAATGTATGCAAGACTACCCATGCTGGCATACTTTCTACTCAATGCATCGGCCACCACATTGGCCTTACCTGGGGTGATATAATATAGTAACATCATAGTCTTTTAGCAACTCTAACCATCTCCGCTGTCGTAGATTCAACTCCTTCTGTTTGAACAAGTACTGTAGGCTTTTGTGATCAGTGTACACCTCACATGTCACACCATATAGATAATGCCTCCGGATCTTTAAGGCATGAACCACTGCTGCTAACTCAAGATCATGAACTGGATAATTCTTCTCATGTATCTTTAACTGCCTCGAAGCATAAGCGATAACCTTACCATCCTGCATCAATACCGCTCCAAGCCCTGTACGAGATGCGTCACAATAAACTGTATAAGGCCCTACACCTGTAGGTAGTACCAGTACTGGTGCGGTAGTCAAGGCTGTCTTGAGCTTCTGAAAGCTCGCCTCACACTCCTCTGACCACTGGAACCGGACACCCTTTTGGGTCAACCTGGTCATCAGGGCTGCAATAGAAGAAAACCCCTCTACAAATTGACGGTAGTAACCTGCTAATCCCAAGAAACTCCGGATCTCAGTCACTGAAGCTGGTCGAGGCCAATTCTGGACTGCCTCAATCTTCTTTGGGTCTACCTGAATACCTTCCACTGATACAATGTGACCCAGAAATGCTACCGAACTCAGCCAGAACTCACATTTAGAAAATTTGGCATATAGCCGGTTATCTTTCAGAGTCTGAAGAACCACTCTGAGGTGCTGCTCGTGCTCTTCCTGGCTGCGGGAGTACACCAGGATGTCATCTATAAAGACTATCACGAACAGATCTAAGTAAGGCCTGAATACCCGATTCATCAACTCCATGAATGCCGCTGGGGCATTGGTCAACCCGAAGGACATGACCAAGAACTCATAATGCCCATATCTAGAGCGAAAGGCTGTCTTAGGAATGTCAGCCGCCCTGATCTTCAGCTGATGGTAGCCTGACCTCAAGTCTATCTTAGAGAATACCCTCGCTCCCTGGAGCTGGTCAAATAAATCATCAATTCGCGGAAGTGGATATTTATTTTTGATAGTCACCTTGTTTAACTGTCGATAGTCAATACACATCCGCATCGAGCCATCTTTCTTCTTTACAAATAATACAGTGCTCCCCAAGGGGAAACACTGGGCCTGATAAAGCCCTTCTCAAGAAGGTCTTGCAACTGATCTTTCAACTCTTTTAGCTCCGGCGGGGCCATACGATAGGGTGGAATAGAGATGGGCTGAGTGCCCAGTGCCAGATCAATACAGAAATCAATATCCCCGTCGGGTGGCATGCCCGGCAGGTCTGAAGGAAAAACCTCCGTAAACTCCCGTGCAATAGGGACTGAATCAATGGAAGGAACTTCTGCGCTGGAATCACGAACATAAGCCAGATAAGCTAGACACCCCTTCTCGACCATGCGTCGAGCCTTAACATAGGAAATAACAGTGCGAACGGAGTGGCTTGAGGTACCCTTCCACTCTAATCGGGGTGATTCTGGCAAGGCTAAGGTCACGGTCTTAGCATGGCAATCAAGAATAGCATGGTATGGGGACAACCAGTCCATCCCCAATATGACATCAAAATCCACCATATCTAAAAGCAACAGATCAACACGGGTCTCAAGACCCCCAAATATAACTACGCACGAACGATGCACTCGGTCGACTACAATGGAGTCACCCACTGGTGTAGCCACATAAACTGGAATTTCCAGAGCATAGCTGGGCATGGCCAAATATGGTGCAAAGTAGGAAGACACATATGAATATGTAGATCCAGGGTCAAATAATACTGAAGCACCTCTACCACACACAAGAATAGTACCTGTAATCACGGCATCTGATGCCTCTGCCTCTGGCCTGGCTGGTAAAGCATAGAATCGGGATCTGCACCTCCCCTCTGAGCTGCGTCTCTAGGACGACCATCAACTGGCTGACCTCTACCTCTGGCTGGACGGTCTCCAACTCTACGGTCTCGACCTCCACCTCTATAATCTCTACCCCCGCCTCGGCTGGCTGGGCAGGCTGAGGGTCAGCTGGGGCCTAAATCATAGGACGAGGACCTCGCCGCTGAGAGTTGCCCGCCGCTCGAGGGAAAAACCCTGATAAAATGACTCGGGTCACCACAACCGTAGCAACTCTTAGACCGATAGGGTTGCTGGCCCTGACGCCTTGAATGGCCTCCACGAACACTCAAAAGAGGCTGAGCATTAATAGGAGACTCGGTCCGAATAACGCCCCCAAAACCACGATCACCCGGTCCACCCCGTGAAGCCCGAAGGGCGGAATAAAAAGGCCTCGGAAGACCGGCCTCTATCAAAGGATTCTCTCCCACCCAGAAGAAGAACCACTAAACTCGCCTCGAATGACGAGGCCTCTTGTCCGAAGAACAACCGCCTCCCTAGAAAGAGCCATCTCAACTCGGAGCCGCATTAGCCGCCTCCCGAAATGATATGTCACTCCCCACGCCCATAGCCACCTGGAGTCTAATTGGCCGATTAAGCCCATCTATAAACCTCGCGGACCCTCTCCCGCTCTCGTGGGAAGTATCACCACCGCATGACGAGCCACATCGACAAATCTCGTCTCATACCGTGCGACCGTCATAGTGCCCTGACCGGAGGTGCTCAAACTACCTCTCGAAGTACATCCCGCCGAGTAGTAGGGAGAAACTTCTCCATAAATAACTCTGCAAACCGATCCCATGATAAAACCGGGGACCCTGCTAGTAGAGTCAAGCAATAATCTCTCCACCAAGTCTTGGCGGATCCTGCAAGCCTGAATGTACATAAGTCAACTCCATTTGTCTCCACGATCCCCATAGTCTTGAGAATCTCATGGAAACTGAATAAGAAGTCCTGAGGATCCTCTGATGTGGCACCGCCGAAGGTAGTGGTAAATAGCTTGGAGAACCGATCAAGTCTCCATAAAGAATCGAAAGTCATGTCCGCTCCATCACCGGCATGAGCCGTGGTACTCGACCGAGTGGCCACGACTGGCCGAACCACCGGTGCCCGAGCCTCGAGGAGCCACCGGCTCCGAAGTACGAGCAACAGGAGTCCGGGCCCTCCTCCAGCCCGAGAAGCGGCCGGTGCAACCGATAATAAGCCCGCTCCGGCAATGCCGTCCATAAATCCCGCTATTCTCGACCAAGGCATCCCGAAGATCCGGGTAAATAAAGCCTCTCCCGGGACCTAAGCCGGGCCCACTGGAGCTGCCGGGACTGGAACTTTCCCGTCAATCTCAATATGAGGCTCCACCTCCGGAGTAGCCGCCTCGGGGCCGAGCTCTACCCCTACCACAACCTCTCGATACAGCCTCGGCCCCCGCCCTCACGGAGCCGCTCGGGGCTCGGGCTGCTGGTCACCGGACGAAGAAGCGCGTGTCCTCACCATCCGCGAAAGGACAAAATAGAAATTCAATCAGTAATTGAGGAACAAGTCGCACGACAAGAAAGAAGAAATGAGAGACTCTTTCCTAACTCAATAGAATCTGGAGGACAAGTACAGACGTCTCCGTACCTACCTCTCAAACTCTACTAAGCTTGTTCGTAAGTGGTGAGACCTATGTAACCTAGAGCTCTGATACCAACTTGTCACGACCCGGATTTTCCCCCAACATCGGGATCGTGATGGCGCCTACTCGTGGTAGCTAGGCAAGCCACTATATTCATACTATCCTATTTTTAACACAATTTCATAATTTATTTATCAACAAACCATAACTTTAATTAAATAAATGCGGAATACTTTATCGAAATAGAAATAACTAATTACAAGATGAAAATCATACTGAAATCCTCTACCCAAGACGTGGAGTCACCAACTCACGAACTACTACTGAATACTACACATAAAAGTTTGAAAGAAATATAACATAATTCTGTTTGTCTCGGAACAAAGAGACTACGACTAGTAACATAAGTAAAGAGAGAGACGTCGGGCTTGCGGACGTCTGCAAGCTACCTCGGTCTCAAATATGATCAACTCCCACACAATCGATTTACTTGCTGCTGCTCCTGATCGTAACCTGGACCTGTGCAAAAACGCACAGAAGTGTAGTATCAACACAACCGACCCCATGTGCTGGTAAGTGCCTGGCCTATCCCGGCGAAGTAGTGACAAGCCTAGGACCAGACACCCACATAAACCTGTGCAATTCAATATATATGTATACCATAGAATAACAAGAAATAACCAAGTAATAACACAATAAGGAATATCTCAAAGAATTCAACAATTAACAACAGTTAATAAGTTCACAAAGAAAATAAAGTATAATGGAAACACATGTAATATCAAGTCAAGGAATAGCAAACCATTGCACGGCATCACCCTTCATGCTTTTACTCTCATCCTCACCAAATAAGCAAATAAAGTACACGGCATCACCCTTCGTGCTTTTACTCTCATCCTCACATCCATAGTACGGCATGATCCTTCGTACATGGTTCAATAACAGGGCACGACATGATCCTTCGTGCATAATCAATAAAACATGGCACATCATTAACCTTCGTGCATAAATAATAAATCAAGGCACGGCATCACCCTTCGTGCATTATCACTCTTCCTCACCCAAATAACAATCACAGTTAAGGGCAAAGAATGAAACAGTAATTCATAAACCGTCCCAACAAGGGCAATCAATAATCATCTTCACAACAAGTCCCGACAAGGGAGAACAATAACAATTCTACAACATGGCAAAGGTTCAACAATTTATCTGCAAATAGCACATAATCCTATTCCCTCAAGCTAGGATAGAACAAACACTTACCTCGAATGTTTATGAACAATTCAATCCGTGGCAATGTCTTTTTCTTTCAAATTTGGCTCCAATCCAATCGTATCTATACACAATTGATTTAATATCATCAATACTACTCAACAAACTAATTCATAAGGCCAATTACAACTTTTACAACATTCTCCCCGGAATAGTGAATTTCGACCCCGGGCCCACATGGTCGGAACTCGGGGTTCGGACCAAAATCCGATTACCCATCCCCCCACGAGTTCAAGTATATGATTTGTTTCAAAATCGGACCTCAATTCGAGGTCCAATTTCCCAATTTATGAAAAACCCTATATTCTATCAAAAACAAGAAATTCTACCATGAAAACCTTTGATTTCTATTGAAAAACATGTTTAATGATGTTAGGAATTGAAAGAATTAAGTAAAAAGTGACTTACAATTGTTTTGAAGAAGAAGGAATCCGTGAAGAATCGCAAACAGGTGTTTTTGGTTTGTAAAAAGTGAAGAAATGAACTGAAAATCGTATTTTACAGGTCTCTGTGTTCGCATTTGCGAACATGGGTTCGCAATTGCGAACCCCGACAAATTTCTGGAGTTTGAAAAATAAGCTATGGCTCGGAAGTTCGCATTTGCGAACTTTTGTTCGCATTTGCGAACACTTGCAGGAAAGGGGAATGTTCGCATTTGCGAACTATTGTTCGCATTTGCGAACACATGCAGGATAGGGGAATGTTCGCATTTGCGAACTATTGTTCGCATTTGCGAACAAGGCTGGATATGGGAATGTTCGCATTTGCGAACTATGGTTCGCATTTGCGAACATAGGCAGGCCCTGAGGATGTTCGCATTTGCGAACAATTGTTCGCATTTGCGGACAAGGCTGGGCATGAGAGGCTTCGCATTTGCGATCAGGGTTCGCATTTGCGAGCCCTGCCTTGATCTGCCTCATTCGCAATTGCGAGAAATGCTTCGCAATTGCGAAGCCAACAGCTGGGTGAAAAACCAGCAGTGCATAAATTCAGAAATTGATCCTGCGGCCTATCAAATCTTTACCCGAGCCCCCCGGGCTCCAAACCAAACATGTACACAACATCAAAAACACATTATGACTTGTTCGTGCGATCACATTGCCAATATCACATCGTTTTCATCAAATCGAGCCTCAAATTCATGATTTTCATACTTTTGGTTTTCAAAACTTTCAAACTTGGAACTCAAGGTCCAAAACATATCAAACGACATCCGAATGTCACCAAACTTTACAGAAAATCACATATATAATATTTAAGACTTGTACAGGGCGTCATAACCAAAATACGAGCCCGATACCAAGGTCAATTAATTCATTTCCTTTAACAATTACATCAAAAACAATTTCATAGAAAAATTCATAACTTGGGCTCTATGCCTCAGAATTAGACTCCGGACGTATGTGCAAGTCCCATATTTTCCTACGGACCTTTCAGGACCATCCAATTTCGGGTTCGGATCCGTTTACCAAAAATGTTCACCGAAGTCAACCATATCAATATTAATATCATTTTTATCCAAATTTCTCATAGAATTCATATTTTTCTATCACAAAATCTTTCCGGCTACATGCTCGGATCGTGCATGTAAATCGAGGCAACATAGAATGAGGTTTTCAAGGCCTCAGAAGCTCGAAATGATTAATAAAATAAGTGATCACCCTTTGGGTCGTCACAGTGCGGCTTATCTAGCTTATGTGCGGGATGTCAGTATTGACACTGCTTCTATTGATTCCATTCCAGCGGTACGTGATTTTGCTGATGTATTTCTAGCTGATCTCCTGGGCATGCCGCCCGACAGAGATATAATTTTGCTATTGACATGTTGCCGGGCACTCAGCCCATTTCTATTCCACTGTACCGTATGGCTCCTCCTGAGTTGAAGGAGTTGAAGGATCAGTTACAGGAGTTATTGGGTAAGGGTTTCATTCGACCCAGTGTTTCTCCTTGGGGTGCTCCTGTGTTATTTGTGAAGAAAAAGGACGGTTCTATGCGTATGTGTATTGACTATCATCAGCTGAACAAAGTTACAATGAAGAACCGGTGTCCTTTGCCTCGCATTGATGAGTTGTTTGACCAGTTACAGGGCGCACAGGTGTTCTCTAAGATTTATTTGATCTCTGGTTATCATCAGCTGAAGATTCGAGAGCCAGATATCCCGAAGACTGCCTTCAGGACTCGGTATGGTCACTACGAGTTACTCGTGATGTCTTTTGGGCTGACTAATGCCCCAGCAGCCTTTATGCATTTGATGCACAGTGTGTTTAGGCCATATCTAGACTCGTTCGTGATTGTTTTCATTGATGATATTCTAGTATATTCCCGGAGTCGGGAAGAGCACAGGCAGCATTTGAGGATAGTGCTTCAGATTCTGAGGGAGAAGCAGCTATACGACAAGTTCTCTTAATGTGAATTCTGGTTGAGTTCAGTGGCATTTCTAGGCCATGTGGTGTCGAGCGATGGTATTCGAGTGGATCTGAGGAAGGTGGAGGCCGTGGAGAGTTGGCCCAGACCCTCCTCCGCTACTGAGATTCATCGTTTCCTTGGTTTGGCGTCCTATTACCATCGTTTCATAGAGGGGTTCTCTTCGATTGCACCACCTATGACCATATTGACCCAAAAGGGTGCCCCTTTTCAGTGGACAGATGAGTGTGAGGTGAGCTTTCAGAAGCTCAAGACAACATTGACTTTGGCCCCTATCTTAATGTTTCCTACAGGTTCGGGGTCCTATACGGTATATTGTGATGCCTCACAAGTTAGACTCGGTGCAGTATTGATGTAGGATGGTTGGGTGATTGCCTACGCGTCCAGAAAGTTGAAGATACATGAGAAGAACTATCCTATTCATGATCTAGAGCTAGCTGCCATTGTTCATGCCTTGAAGATTTGGCGTCATTACTTGTATGGGGTTCCTTGTGAGGTCTACACTGATCACCGGATCTTGCAACACTTGCTCAAGCAGAAGGACCTGAATATGCGTCAGAGGAGATGGTTGGAGTTACTGGAGGACTATGATATTACTATTTTCTATCATCCGGGCAAGGCTAATGTGGTTGCCGATGCCTTGAGTCGCCGGGCAAAGAGCTTGGGAAGTTGGCATATCTACTAGCTTCGGAGAGGCTTATGGTGATGGATGTTCAGGCTTTAGCCAGGCAGTTTCTTAGACTGGACCTTTCGGAGCCAAGCTGGGTTTTGGCTTGTGTGGTTTCTCGGTCTTCTCTATTTGACCGCATCAGGGAGCGTTAGTTCGACGACCATTATTTGCTTGTCCTCGAGGATAGAGTTCGTTATGGTGATGCTCGAGATGTTACCATTGGGGACGATGGAGTTATGAGGATGCAGGGACGTATTTGTGTACCCAATATAGATGATCTTCGAGAGCTGATTCTAGCAGAGGCCCATAGCTCATGGTATTCCATCCATCCGGGTGCCGCGAAGATGTATCAGGACTTGAGACAACATTACTGGTGGAGGCGGATGAAGAGGGATATAGTTGATTATGTTTCTAGATGCCTCAACTGCCAGCAGGTGAAGTATGAGCATCAGCGTCCGGGTGGATTGATGCAGTAGATTGAGATTTCAGAATGGAAATGGGAGCGCATCACCATGGACTTTGTATCCGGGCTTCCACGGATTGTTAGGAAGTTTGATTCCATTTGGGTTTTTGGGGATCGACTGACCAAGTCCGCCCATTTCATACCGGTGAGCACCACTTATTCATCAGAGCGACTGGCGGAGATCTACATCAGGGAGATAGTTCGGCTGCATGGTATTCCAGTTTCCATCATTTCAGATAGAGGCACTCAGTTCACTTCACGGTTTTGGAGAGCCGTACAATAGGGGTTAGGCACTCGGGTGGAGCTGAGCACAGTGTTTCACCCCTAGACTGATGGTCAGTCTGAGTGCACTATTCATATTTTGGAGGATATGCTCTGTGTGGCGTGATTGGGTTTGGTGGTTCATGGGATCATTTCTTGCTACTAGCGGAGTTTGCTTATAACAATAGCTATCAGTCCAGTATTCAGATGGCACCGTATGAGGCTCTGTATGGTAGGAGGTGCAGGTCTCCCGTGGGTTGGTTCGAGCCGGGCAAGGCCAGGCTGCTAGGTACTGATATGGTTCAGGATGCAATGGACAAGGTCAAGGTAATTCAGGACAGACTTCGTGCAGCCCAGTCTAGACAGAAGAGTTACGCGGACAAGAAGGTCCGCGATGTGGCTTTTATGGTTGGCGAGCGGGTTCTGCGGGTCTCGCCCATGAAGGGCGTTACGAGGTTTGGGAAGAAGGGGAAGCTGAGTCCTAGTTTTATTGGCCCTTTTGAGATTTTGAGGCATGTTGGGGAGGTTGCTTATGAGTTGGCCTTACCTCCAAGCCTAGCCGGAATCCATCCCGTATTTCATGTCTCTATGCTCCGCAGATACCATGGTGACCCGTCGCATGTGTTGGATTTCACTTATGTTCAGCTAGACGAGGATTTGACTTATGTCGAGGAGCTAGTGGCCATACTAGACAGGCAAGTCAGGAAGCTAAGGTCAAAGAACATCGCTTCAGTAAAGGTTCAGTGGCGGGGTCAGCCGGTCGAGGAGGCGACTTGGGAGACCGAGCAGGATATGCACAACCAATACCCTCATCTCTTTACCACTCCAGGTATGTTTTCTATGCTCGTTCGAGGACGTATGAATCTTTTAAGTGTGGGAAGATGTAACGACCCGGCCGGTCATTTTTGAAATTTATGCCCCGTACCCCCATCTAACTCTTCCCCTAAGTTCATTTCTGCTATTGTGGTTTGCCGGGAGGGTCGGTTCTGGAATTTGGAGTGTTTTGGGACACTTAGTCCCTAAATGGGAGCTTTATAGTTGAAAAATGGCCCGTAGTTGGAACAATGTTTAGACGACCTCGGAACGGCAATTCGATGGTTCCATTACCTCCGTTAGGTGATTTCGGGGTTGGGAGCGCGTTCAGAAAGTATTTTGGAGGTCTGTAGCTCAATTAGGCTTGAAATGCCAAAGTTTGAGTTGGGGAGAATGTTACGACATGGCCCATCGTTACGGGAATTACAACCCCATTACCTTGTATTTATATGTTTTATGCTTTTATATCAGTGTTAGAGTCTATCGGGTGAGTTAGGAGTAATTCTTGTTAAAAACGAGGCAAATAGCCTTTTGGAAGGGAGCTTGAATATGGAAAGTCAACATGGAGTTGACTATTTAGTTAGAGGTCTTGGAATTCGATTCTGATTATTTGGTTAGTTCTGCGAGGTGATTTGTGACTTAGGGGAGCAATCGGAATTGAATTTGGAGGTCCGGTGTAGAAATAGGCTTGAATTGGCTAAGGTTGAATTTTGGCGATATCCGAACGGTATGTGAGATTTTGATCCGGGATTCGGAATGGAATTCTGACAATTCCTGTTGCTTCGTTATGTGATTTTGGATATGTCTGCAAAATTTCAAGTCATTCGGACGTTATTTGGTCGGGTTTTGGGTTGAATGTTGGTTTCGGAAGTTTTGAAGAAACTTAGGCTTGAATCCGTGTGAAAATGGTGATTTTAATGTTTGGGATGGTGTTTTTATGATTGGAACAAGTCCGTATCGTATTTTGGAGTATGTTGGTGGTTTTCGTTGGGGTTCCGGGGGCCTTGGGAAGAATCCGGGGGTCCAAACGGATCATTCTTGACCAAAGGAAAGAGCTGGTTTGCTGTCATAAGTGCAACAGATATTACTCTCTGCGATCGCACTAATGAGCATGCGACCGCGTAGATTAATGGAGAGAGGGAGAATTTTACCCTTCGCAATCGCAAGGTGAGGGATGCGATCGCGTAAGGTCAGGAGCAGAAGCAATGCGATCGCAGGAGGCACGGTCGCGATCTCGTAGAGTAACCCAGTTGTCCATCGCGATCGAATGAGGGTCTACGCGATAACGTAGAAGGAAAATACGGTCTGGGATTTTTGTGATATGCGATCGCATGAAGGGGTTCGCGATCGAATGAGGCTGGTAAGTTGTGCATCGCGATCGCGTGAGGGGAGACATGAACGCATAAGGCAAATTTGAGGTCTGACAGAAACAGATATAAACCAAAACATACGCGAGGGTTTCATTATTTACTCCGTTTTTGCACCACATTGAGAGAAAATTGATAGCTTTGAAGAGAGAAGCCAACGGGGAAACACTAGAGGTAAGTTTCTTGACTCAAAAACATAATTTTATGGTAGAATTAACATCAAACTTCATGAAATTGGGTAGAAACTGTGAAGAATTGTGGCCTAGGTATTGAAAACGAAAATTTGACTTTTGAAAGGCCATTCGAACTCCGATTTTGATAAATTTTATATGCACGGACTCGTGGCGAGACGAGGATCGCGCTGGTACTAATTTTGGAATTTTTCAAGCAGCGGGCCCGGGGTTGGGTTTTACCAACTTGGTGTATTTTCGTATAAATTGAATTGGGTTATGTTTCTTTGACCCGTATTTGATATAATTGTTGTGGTTTGACTAGATTCTATGCACGATGCGGCAAATTCAAAAGGAAAAGGCATCACGGATGAGTCTTCGACCGGCTAGAGGTGAGTAGTTTGTATATATAGTAGCCTGAGGGTTCGAAACCCCGGCTTAGCACATTGTGACGCTAGTAGGGCGTGGCTCACACCCCGTGGAAGGTGCTGGATTGATTGTGACTGGGGATTGAGACTTAGTCCATCCCAAATGAGTATAATATGATATTAGTGGTTGAAAGACACTGTGTTTGATATAATTGTGGGTTGTAAGCCGTGTTTGGGGCCTTGTGCCGACCTGTAGTATCCCTAGGGGATAGTTATATATGTGATAGCTATACTTGCTTAATCACTTATCTCAGTCCTGGTTTGGAATCAACGTATTGAAATGTTAAGTCATCAGTTTTGGAACAATTAATAAGAATTAAAGTATTTTCATAAGTAATGAACTGGAACCTGGTAATAAATAATTTGAGCTGTTGTGTGACTTATATGCTTGTTGTGGACTGAGGATGGATCGGGCTGCACGCCGCAGCGGTTGATATGAGGATCAGACTGCACGGCGCAGCGGTATTGCGCTTGAGCTGTAGGAGCCCCTTCGGAGTCTGTACACACCCCCAGTGAGCGTCGCCGACGTCAAATGGATCGGGCTATACGCCGTAGCGGTTACGTGCATTGCATTGCATTCTTTGTCTGTGGATTATTTGTGATAGTGGTAATGTACTGTTGTTGTTGCTAGTTCGTAGTAGTAATCGGACTGTAGGTTAGCTTCATTATGTGGTATTCTGTGGATTTCTTACTTTCAGCTACTTGTATATATTTATTACTCACTGAGTACTTAGTACTCATCCCTACTCCCTACACCTTTGTGTGCAGATTCAGGTACACGGGAGGGATGAACGAGCACTCCAGCTTTTATCAGTAATTATCTGAGTTGCTGAGGTAGCTGCTGGCATTTGCAGTACCCGGCTTCTCTTCTTATTCCAGTTTTCCTTTGTATATACATTATTCATACTTGAGTATTTGATTTAGATATTGTTAACCGATCATGTTTAGAGGCTCTAGACTAGTGACCCTAAATCTTTGGGGTGACAATGCAGTTTAGCTTTATTGTTGATAATAATATTCAGGTAATTGATTTGAGCTTCATGCTCGGGATGAGAGTAGGTCGGGCTTGCCTAGCAGATGTGTTGGGCGCCATCGCGACCGGGATTGGGGTCGTGACACATGGACTTTTGCGAAATCGATTCTTTGGGTTCAACTGTTGGAGAAGCATCATTTTGGACATTTGATGGTTGAGCAACTTCTTCATGTGCATATTGAATTTTTTCTTGGAGATTAAGCACTCCAAGCTCTTCTCCAGATTCAACCATGTTTGTGAACTGATGGAAGTTACGATTCATTCAAGTGAAAGCACAAATGTAGATGAATTATATATACTATAACTTTTATTGTAGAATAATACAAGAATGGAAAAAAAATACATTCAGCCACTCAGGCTTGATCATCTTATCTTTAATTGCAGTCAACCAAATCTGTCCCTTGTTAGATGACCATCTTAGAATATGAGGAATTGATTCAGAACACCGTGTAGCGAGCTCGGTGCTGACAGACGAGCAACACTCATATAGCCACACTTGCATGGTTAATGAGCATCCCCGTATAAGATATGAATGAACATTCGGACTAAGATGATGCCTAACAGATCCAATAACCTGCCTGAATGATTTCGTACCCCATGGGTACGACTCAAAATTACCAGATTCAACTAAAAAGAACATAAACTTGTCTATCAATGTTACATGGTCCTTATCCAAAGGACAAACAAAAAATTCCAACAAATACAAAACACACAACTACACTGCATCAATATCATTTTCCCATACTTTGTTGGTAACTACATTCTTTAGGTGCCATTTTTCAACCCATTCTTTACCCCCAAAATATGTATTCATTAAATGGCTAACATATTGGGGAGTGTAACCATAGTCTAAGAAATTATTCACACAATTAAACCTAGTTATCAAACAAAAATCTCTCAATGAAAAAATCAAATTTTCTCCCTTCAAAAGAACAGAAATATATTAATCAGTAGACTTAGACAGCTCATATTTCTTTAGGAGATGAATGGTTTGATTTTGCATAACACTTGGGGGCAGACCTAACAAATAACCAAAACATGTTTTTTAAAAAACTCGTAATTGATTTAAAGATAGTAAAGCTTGAATTTTGCTAGGTATGATAGCCTCACACAAAGTGTGGAACCTAAGAACACCATAATCGACATTCTATTGAGCAACAAAAGGGCAATTCTGAAAAAATTAGAAAAAAGTGGACACTAATATCGACAATTAAAGTTATGCCAATAGCATAATAAAATTAATTAAATAACAACCTACCCACACATATATCTACAAAAAAAAAGTAAACGCAGTTATATATATAAATATCGTTGTAAAAGAGTTATATATATCACCATAACTACAATAAACTACATTTAACTACAAACTAACTGAGAACAACTACAATTATCTATGGCAGCATAACTACAACATACCTATATTTAACGACAAATCAAGTGAGAACAACTACAAATCGACTACATTAAAACTACAATTTAACTACAATATGCTAACAGTTCAAATAAACATACAAAATAACGCCAATTAATCTACAAAATTAAGACAAAGTAAAATGTTTCCAAAAAATGTGCGGACAAATAAAATAAGAATACCTTTACTGAAATATTTTGAGGAACAAATTTTTTTGCTTTTTTTGAAGGTTTTTTGTTTGTTTTTTTGGAAGATGAAGAAGATAACTTCAATTTATTCCCAGTTGGAACCTTGGGTGAATCCTCTACAAAATCATCATCTATCACCATCTGTTTGGGCTTGCGCTTCAGTTGTTGTTGGGCGGGTTTATCTACAGCACTAACATTGGCATCTTGTAAATGTTTGCTTCACATTTCAACACGTATTTGCCTTGGAGAAGACATAGCTGTAGATTTTTCAGTTGCATGCATATAATGTGGACGGCTGAAGACATAGTGTGATGGACGTCTAAGATCATTTCTCAATTCAAAAGTGTTGGACCGGATCTCTCAACTGGTCTGGGCCAGTGTATTTGGGTTAGCATTGTAAGGCCCCGTAAAAATTTTGTGCAAAAAACCTAGTAGCTATAGTGTCATGGTCCGAATAATGTGTTAGGAATGCGTAGAATTCTTCGCGGGGATCTTGCGAGCCGTGGTTCGGACCCTTGGTAGTGATTTAAGTTTCAAAAATGTAGAGAATTAATTTTTCCGAAAAGTGTCAATTTTGCGGTCAAGAATGCGACCGCAAATCTGCTATGCGGACCGCATTCTTACCGCAAAGCTTTCCAGAAAGTCTCCCAAAATCACGTTGAAAATGCGGTCGATATGCGATCGCATAATGAATCTGCGGTGCACTTTGCGACCGCAGATCAAGAATGCGCACCGCATATTGGTCGCATTCTGTAACAGAACTTGAGTAATTTTGAGGCCATTCTGTGGTCACTATGCGGACCACATGTTGATTCTGCGGTCGCAAAGTGCACCGCAGAATTGACCCCGGCCCAGATTTTTTTAACATTTTGACCCGATCTCTTCTTTAATATAACACCTTTCACCCTCATTTTCTCATATCATCTTACCAAAATTAGAGAGAGAAGAGAGGGGTTTTAGAGAGAGAAGTTCTTTATCTTCAAGGATTGTTCCAACCACTTAATTCCAAGGGATTCTAGGGCAAGGATTCAACTTCCCCAATCTTTTCAAGGTAAATACCCTAACTATTTTCTTTGATTTTCAGTTTTAAATTTGGTAAAGAGAGGTTTGCATATAATCGCTTTCGAAAATAGAATTTTTACACTCATGCATGATTATTGAACTTGATTTTTAGTAAAAAGAAGTGAGTAGAAGTAAGAGTCTTCAAGAACAAGGTTGGCAAGAGTAGGATATCTTGGGTAAGCATAAAGTAGGAAGTTAACGGAAGAAAACTCATCACCATGTATGTATGGCTAATTTTGATTCTTGTGAAATCGCCTATATGTGTGAAGTTTGTTTGGTTCGTGTTAAATTGACAAATTGTGTGAAATTCTTGATGTTGTTGTTGGATATTCAAAGTTTGTTGTTGAGCTATGAGTGATGTAAAATGAGAGTTTAATTTGGTAAAAGAATTGTGAATAATGGCATATATAGTACTTTGTGGAAAAGAAACGAAACACTTGAGGATTGGTAAGTCACTGAACAATACGGTATGAATACTCTTGATTTTTTTGGAACATTTGTAACTTGGTTGTGATATTGGCTTGAGAAGTAATTGTGAACATGATCCAACCTGTAAGTTGTTTATTTGAACTTGTTGAAATTGTGTGAAATGCCTTATCTGCTGTTTGTACTTGATGTGTTTTAAAACTGTACGGTGGGATCGGGTTGCACGCCGCAACATGAAGAAATAAGGTGTGGGTTGGGGTGATAAGGGTGGCCGAGGTAATAAGGGTGGTCAGGGGTAATAAGGATGGAAAGCGATCGAAATCGCTATTGAAAATTGATATAAAAATCAATAATGTGAAATTGTAAAAGGAGACAGCAGGAGAGTTTTGCAACCTGTGGGGCACCGATTGCCCCTTTGTTTGACTACTTGTGCTTTATGTGATTGATTGGTTATTGTTAAATTGGTTGATCGTAGAAAGTGCTTTGTGTTGAGAATTATTTGAAATGAGGAAAATGTGGAAAACATGGTTGGTTGGCTTAATTAATTGTTGATGTAATTCAATGGCTTGAGTTTACTTGGGACAAAGTTTGTCCATACATACCAGTACAATTCCAGTGTACTGACGTCCCTTTTGCCGGGGACGCTACATTCGTATTATGATTGTAGGTTGATCGGTAGCAGGCACTTCAGCTCATCGGCAGTAGTATTCTTCGCCTTCCACTGCCCGTTTTGGTGAGCCCCTTTCTTCCTTGGGGCCCTGTGTGGTTCATGCCACTTTTGTTAGATTTCATTTTGGTTTTTGCAAGGTATAGCCGGAGCCTTGTTACCGGCAAAGTATTGTATTCTTTTTTTTTGTATCCTAGAGGCTCTGTAGACATGTAAACTGTGGGACTCCAGTCTTATGTATATATTATGTTATGTCGGGCGTTGTAAAAACTGCAAACTTGTTAATGAATCACTCGTATGGTTTTATTTGTTTAATGTAACATCATTCATGATTAGTAAGATACTTGGTAAATGAAAAACAATCAGCACAGGGGTAATGTGTGGGAATGAAAGGCACCCAGGTCCGCTTGACTGGGGCAACTCGGTCAGGCGCCGGTCATGTTCCCCGATTTGGGGCATGACAAGCATTTGGCCCAATTATATTTTTTTTGTATTTTTCTTTTTATATTTTAATTATTTTTGTGGTATTTTCTTTTGTATTTCATTTTTTCTTTTTGTATTATTTTCAATTATTCAATTTCCTACTTTCACTAATTTTCTTATATTTTTTTGACATTTTTCTACTATTTTTCTCTAATTTCCGTTATTATTGCCTCTTTTTGTTAATTTTCCTTTTAACTACTTAAATTGAAATACTTGTATTTAACCTTTTTTTTTTCTAATTTTAATTTCTAATTGTTTACACATACAAATGCATCTTATTTCAATCAAAGCATATAATTGCACACAAAAATATTATTTAATTTAATTTTGGAATTTATTGCTTAGGGCAAAAATCACGTGCTCACAGTTGCCCCTCTTTACTCGGGAACACGAAGAGTTTCAGTACAAAGACAAGTGAGCAGTAATGAGGGATTTTTGCCCACTGGCATATTCCGCGAGAAGCATTTTTGAAAACTTTTTTATCGCACCCTGCCTCAGAGGTTGCCTACATATCCTGGGCTAAACAGGAATCAGGTCAGTGTAGTTCGGGAAGGTCTGGTAGTTTAAAGCTACCAAGACTTTGCTGTTGAATTGACACTGCTATGACTACTAACCTACTCCTTATTACACCAGAGGGAAAAAGTGCAAAATGAAGAAGCTACTCTAAGCTATAATTCTACGACTTATAATTGTCCTATCTACTTCTTGTCTTCTTATTCTTCCTTGTCTCTTTTTCCTTGATTTTATGTGCGGCTATCCTTATTTTTGTTGATTTTTCTTTTTTCTTGCTTCCTTTTTTTGTGATTTTCAATGATACTCCTTGCCTTCAAACTGATACCTGCTCAAAACAAAACAAAACAACAAAACTTTTTTTCTGCCCCAGTGTGGGCTATTCATGTTACGGTGTTATCCATGTTAGCTAACACAAACCAAAATTGCAGAAATTTAAAATTGCAGAAATGTTTTCCCTTGTTATGCAGGTGGGTGCCTGAACATAAATTAAAATTGCAGAAATGTATTCCCTTGTTATACAGGTGGGCGCCTGAACAGAAATTAAAATTGCAGAAATGTATTCCCTTGTTATACAGGTGGGCGCCTGAACAGAAATTAAAATTGTATAAATGTATTCCCTTGTTATCCAGGAGGGTGCGTGATGCATGAAATGCAAATGCAGAAAAATATTCCTTTGCTATCCAGGTGGGCGCCTGATGCATGAAATGCGAATGCAGAAAAATATTCCCTTGTTATCCAGGTGGGCGCCTAATGCATGAAATGCGAATGCAGAAAATATTCCCTTGTTATCCAGGTGGGCGCCTGATGCACGAAATACTAATGTAGAAAAATATTCCCTTGTTATCCAGGTGGGCGCCTAATGCATGAGATGCGAATGCAGAAAATATTCCCTCAGTTTGATAACTGGGGTGTGAATGTAAAAGATGATACACTCCTGTTATTTTTGGTATTTTCTTGATTGAGTGATTCATCCTCTATGGATTCCTCCATTTATTGCTGAACTTTCTTTTTTATGTTTTCTCTCTTTTCACATTGGTCACATTCACTTTAAAGTGATTAGTGACGATTTGCTCCTGTATAAATCACAAAACAAAATTTTATCAGTTATAAGCTGCTGACTACTGGCATCTGCCGCTCCTGCCTTTTATTGCCTTCCGCTTTTTGCTTTTCTTCTGCTGTGCAATTTTCAGTTGACTATCTTTTGTAAACTCTTTTTTGTATTTTTCCTTGCTTTTCACCTTTTTTTGTTTTTTTTTTCTTTCGACTCTGATTGCCATCCTTCTATATTTCCCTTCTCCCTTCTTCTTTTTCCTTTTCTTTTTCTTTTCTAATCTAATGTTATTTCAGCTCTTATCATCAGAAGCTGGTAGTTAGATTTCAATGGACAATCAATGAAATGGAGAAACAAATGAATTTCAAAAAGGGGTAAGGGTGATTTGGAGAAGTGACAGAACTTATCTGGGTGCGTTTGCTGATTCCTTTGACCATGCCATGTATTTAAACTTCGACCCAGTCCGTTCAATCTAATTACCATTATTCCAACTCCAACTTTCCTTCAACCCAAACCGATCTTATTTTTTGTTGCCTTTCCCTTTTTCCAAAACAATCCTCACAATCGCCTTATTGTGCCGTAAAAGGTTTTCACCAAAAAGACTCTCTCATTTATTTTCCTCACATTCTCACCATCCCCTTACGGTGCTGGTAAAGGTTTTCACTGATAAGACTCTCTCATTTTATTTCTCTCAGCCTCACAGTCGCCTCGCGGTGTCGGTTAAGGTTTTCACCGATGAGACTCTCTCATTTTTTTTCATACACACACACACACACACACACACACACACACACATATATATATATATATATATATATATATATATATATATATATATATATATGATATATTTTCTTTTGTCTTTTGTTTTTCTGAACCACCGGTGTTGTCCGTGCCCCGTTCTTCCTTTATTCTCATTGTATTTGTTATTTTATTGAAATTGAGTAGAAGGTCTTTATTTGGACCGTACTGTGGCTTTTGGATGGGTTAAGAAAGAAGGATATAAAGGCGCAAAAATTTACGAGGGTTTAAAATATTTACAACTCTCGGAATTATAAAACATAACTTCTGCCCAGTTTCAATATGTGGGGGATTTTTGGATTTTTCCTCTATTGTGACTGAACCTCAGTGAGGCTGCCTACGTACCCATTCGGGATCAAGTCAGACGTAGTTCAAACTACGCCATATATTCATTGTTTCGTTTGACTTTTTCCCGATTTCTTTGTCTTTTTCTTTTATTTGCATTTTTTTTCATTTTTCATTTTTCCCTATAATTCCGAGAGAGGGATATGAAAGAATAGATCGAACAAGGCTCAAAGGGGATGTCAATGGATAAAGTGTTTGGATAGAGAATAAAATGCCTTCATCATTTCAATTCCAAAATCACAACAAATATAATTATACAAATGAAAAAGAATCATACATAATATCTTTTGACTGCATCTGAATTGATAGCAGTCTCGACGCATTTCCCTTCAACATCTATCAGATATAGTGCCCCATTGGACAACAGCCATGATATCATGAACGGCCCTTGCCAGTTTGGTGCAAATTTGCCTTTTGCTTCAGCCCAATGCAGTAAGATACGCCTCAATACCAATTGTCCGGCTTCAAATTTCCGAGGACGCACCTTCTTATTATATGCTCTGGCCATTCTCCATTGATATAATTGCCCATGGCAAACCGCTGCTAACCTCTTCTCATGGATCAGATTCAATTGTTCCAACTGGGCTTTTACCCATTCATCATCATCTAACTCATCTTCAGCTATGATTCGAAGGGATGGTATCTTAATTTCTGCGGGTATAACAGCCTCTATTCCATACACCAATGAATAGGGTGTGGCACCAATCGAAGTACGTACTGTTGTGCGATAACCCATAAGAGCGAAAGGTAACTTCTCATGCCATTGTCTAGACTCTTCCACCATTTTCCTGAGAATCTTCTTTATATTCTTATTTGCAGCTTCTACTGCTCCATTTGCCTTTGGCCTGTAAGGTGTAGAGTTACGATGCAGGATCTTAAATCTCTGACATGCTTCCGCCATGAGGTGACTGTTCAGATTTGCCCCATTGTCCGTGATAATTACTTTGGGAATTCCGAATCGGCATATAATATTTTCATGCACGAAATCCACCACGGCTTTCTTCGTCACTGCTTTGAATGTCTTTGCCTCCGCCTACTTAGTAAAGTAGTCAATCGCGACCAAGATAAATCTATGTCCATTTGAAGCTGCAGGCTCTATTGGTCCGATAACATCCATGCCCCAGGCGACAAACGGCCAAGGTGCAGACAACGTATGCAACTCATAAGGTGGAGAATGAACCAAATCTCCATGTACTTGGCATTGGTGGCATTTCTTCACATACTTGATACAGTCCCGCTCCATGGTGAGCCAATAATATCCTGCTCTCAAAATCGTCTTTTCTAAGATATACCCACTCATATGAGGTCCGCAAGCTCCAGAATGCACCTCAGTCATAATCATATCAGCTTGTTGCGCATCCACACATCTCAGCAAGCCCAAGTCTGGTGTTCTTTTATATATAATTCCTCCATTGAGGAAAAAGCCATTTGCTAAGCGTCTTACAGCTCTCTTCTGATCTCCAGTGGCTTGTTCTGGACTCTTTCCTGTCCTTGATATCGTGATACCAAGGTTCTCCATCTAACTCTCCTTCCACAGCAAAACTGTAAGCATTTTGATCATATACTTGTATCTGAAGTGGATCTATATAGGCTTTGTCCGGATGATGTAACATAGAGGATAGTGTGGCCAGAGCATCTGCTACTTCATTGTGCATTCTTGGGATGTGTTTGAACTCTATGGATTGGAATCTTTGGGACAGTTCATGTAGACAATGCCGATATGGTATCAATTTCAAATCTCTTGTCTCCCATTCTCCCTGAATTTGATGTATTAAAAGATCCGAGTCACCCATGACCAAAATCTCTTGAACACCCATATCTATTGCCATCCTCAATCCCAATATACATGCTTCATATTCGGCCATATTGGTTGTATAGAAAAATCGAAGTTGAGCGGTAATGGGATAGTGTTGACCCATTTCTGAAATAAGCACTGCTCCAATCCCAACTCATTTACTGTTGACGGTTCCGTCGAAGTACATCTTCCAACCTGGCTTATCATTTTGTTCCATTTCTTCAACATTCATTGCCTCCTTATCCGGAAAATAAGTCTTTAGTGGCTCATATTCATCATCCACTGGATTTTCTAGTAAGTGATCTGCAACTGCTTGCGCCTTCATTGCCGTACGTGTTACATAAATGATGTCAAATTCTGTGAGCAGAATCTGCCATTTAGCAAGTCTCCATGTAGGCATGGGCTTCTGGAATATATACTTCAAAGGGTCTAACCGTGATATCAGATATGTAGTGTATGCTAACAAATAATGCTTCAATTTCTGATCCACCCAGGTAAACGCACAGCATGTTCTCTCTAACTGAGTATATTTTACCTCGTAAGATGTGAACTTCTTACTAAGGTAATATATAGCTTGCTCTTTTTTGCCAGTCTCATCGTGCTGCCCCAGTACACAGCTAAATGAGTTATAAAGCACTGTCAAATATAAGATCAAAGGTCTTCCCGGCTCTGGAGGAACTAACACTGGAGGATTTACCAAATATTTCTAGATTTTATCGAAGGCTTTCTGACATTCATCGGTCCACTTCACTGCTGCATCTTTCTTTAATAACATGAAAATAGGCTCACACGTTGATGTCAGCTGAGCGATGAACCGGCTAATATAGTTCAGCCTACCTAGTAAGCTCAATACTTCGTTCTTGTTCTTCCACGGAGGTAAACTTTGGATTGCTTTTATCTTTGACGGATCTAGTTCAATACCTCACCGACTTACTAAAAATCCCAATAGCTTCCCTGAAGGTACTCCAAATGCATATTTTGCTAGATTGAGTTTAAGATTATACCTTCGGAGTCTTTGGAAAAACTTCCTCAAGTCTTTGACATGATCATGTTTCTTCTTGGACTTTATGATGACATCGTCCACATACACTTCAATTTCTCGATGAATCATATCATGAAACATTGTGGTCATTGCCCTCATATAAGTAGCTCCGGCATTCTTTAGCCCAAACGACATCACTCTATAGCAGTAGGTTCCCCAAGGCGTGATGAAAGATGTTTTCTCCGCATCTTCTTCGTCCATTAGGATCTGGTGATAACCCGCATAACAATGTACAAAAGAGCCAATTTCATGCTTGGCGCAATTGTCGATTAATATATGGATGTTTGGCAATGGAAAGTCATCCTTCGGACTAGCCTTGTTGAGGTCTCTGTAATCGACACACACTCTGGTTTTTCCGTCTTTCTTTGGAACTGGCACAACATTTGCTAACCAGGTGGGGTATTTGGTAACTCGTATGACCGTCGCCTCAAACTGCTTATTCACCTCTTCTTTTATTTTCACGCTAATGTCTGTTTTGAACTTTCTCAATTTCTGTTTTACCGGCCGGCATTCTGGATAAATAGGCAACCTGTGTACCACCAAATCAGTGCTGAGTCCAGGCATGTCATCATAGGACCAGGAAAAGATGTCCTTGTATTCATGTAATAACTTTATTAGCTCTTCTCTGAGGGAAGCTTCTAGGTGCACACTGATTTTTGTTTCTCGGACATTATCCTCACTCCCCAAATTAATAGATTCTGTCTCACTTAAGTTCGGTTTGGGTTTTTCCTCATATTGATTCAAGTCTTTATTGATTTCCTCCAGTATTTCCTCATCTTCATATTCTATTTCACTCTCATTTTCAATTTCTTGTATAATTATTCGATTTTCAAGATGGGCCGGGAATCCTTCATGCATGACATATCATCAAAATCAACGAATATTGAACTGTACAAAAAAGAAGAAAAATAAAAATAAAAAAATAAGGAAAAAAAATAAAGAAAGAAGAAGAAATTGCATTTCATTGATATATTTTTTTTCAAAAAAAAAAAATAACAGAGGTTGAATACATTTGATTTTAGTGGCGGTGTGGGGATTATAAAAAATAAAACTGCTTTTAGGAGGAATGAGATATTTTTTGAAAGCTAACTACCAAGACTCCCTCCTGATTGGAAAAGGAGTAGCTTCCCAATTATTAAGTGCAGCACTGGGCCCCACGAACTGGATATCCATCATACTAGTCACCTCGCCCATCTCCAACATGTTTACATCCCCGAACAATATTTTAAACCTCATGAGAAGCTCCGCATCTGGCCTTATCTCAGCATACCTTGACGCAGCAGTTGTCATACGTCGTTGTGTACCAGGCTTAGTGAAGGTGTCGGATAATTTTGGGAATGGTTTTGGGAGGGTCCAACTTTTCTTCTTGGTTCTTTTGGCACTTTGGATGTCGGTGTAGGTAGGTTTAAAGCCCAAGCCAAAGGTATCATTGTTTCCCGATAGATGGACAGGCTGTGTTATTCCCTGTAAGGCTATCCCCAAACCCTTTCCTGGTGTGAACCCATTTCTGATCATCTCTTTAGCTACCATTACTGCGGTAGATGCCACTGCAGGAATTGGCATGCTCTCCCCTTTGGATATCTTGTTAACTACCACAGTATATGTCACCTGATACACCCATGGACCCTTGTCCCCTCCGACCTCCTCAAAAGGCATTATGGTATTACAAGCGTCGTCCTCTCCATGCACTGTAATTTCTTGTTGTTCCCATTCGAATTTTACCATTTGGTGCAGGGAAGATGGTACGGCTTTGGCCGCATGGATCCATGGCCGTCCTAGCAATAGATTATAAGAAACGGTGACATCCAACACCTGGAATTCCATGGTAAAATCTACCGGCCCAATGGTGACTTCTAGCATAATGTCTCCCAAAGTATTTTTGCTTTGTCCGTCAAACCCCCGAACACTCACACTATTTAACGAATTCTATCAGGATTAATCTTCAATTTTTCGAGAGTTGAGAGTGGAAAAATGTTTGCACTCGACCCATAATCTATTAAGACCCGAGTAACCACTGATTCTTCACTTTGACGGTGAGATAGAGTGTTTTGTTGTGTTCCGTCCCTTCAACATGCAATTCATTGTCCGAGAATGTTATCTTGTTTGACTCAAAAAATTTGTTGGTGATATTTTCAAGATGGTAGACTGAGATTTTTTCGGGGAAATGTGCTTCGTTCAGAATCTTTAACAGCGCCTTCCTGTGCTCCTCTGAGTGAATTAGCAATGAAAGCAATAAAATTTGTGCAAGAGTCTTTCGTAGCTGCTCTACTATCGAATAGTCTTGAGCTTTAATCTTCTTTAAAAACTCTTCTGCTTCTTCTTCAGAAACCGGCTTCTTCACATGACTCTCCTTTACCACCTTCATTTTCCTTAACTCTTCCGGGGCAAAGCATCGCCCGGAACGAGTGAGGCCATGTGTTTCATTGACCTCCCTTGTAATTTCCTTTCCCTTGTACATCACTGTGACTCTATTGTAGTTCCAAGGTATTGCTTTGGTATCTACCACAGGCATCTGCACCACCGGCTTTATGACCACCGGTTCCATGTATGCCCTCTTTAATATCAACAACGGTTTAGCCCCTGGCACCATAATTTTCATAGTTTCAACTACTGGCGGCTTTTTCACTGGTAACTCAGATGTCGCTTTCTCTTTCCCAACCTTTTTCTCCACTTTGCTATTGGCTTTTATCATCATTACCTATTGGGACGGCTTCTTGCTGCTTTCTCATTGCTCTAACTCTATCATGTGTGTCTCATGATGAGTTGGTAATGGATTCTGAGTAATATTAAGAGTCTCTGGAGCCTGCACCTCTATCCTCCTATTGTCAATGAGCTCCTGTATAGCAGATTTTAAGTGCCAACACTTTTCAGTATCGTGCCCCGGCACCTCGGAGCAATATTCACATCTGACTGACTGGTCAGTGTTTCTGGGTGGTGGGTTTGGAAGTTTTGGCTCAATCGGGCTTAGCATCCCCAACTCTTTCAGACGATGATAGAAACTGGTATAAGACTTCCCCAATGGAGTGAATATTTTCTTTGTTTGGGATCTGTTTTTCATTTCTGGATCCGGACGGAAGCTGGGTCTATTTGGGTTCTTATAGGTTCTGGAAGGTGGGTAGGTGTTTTGTGTGTGGTAAATGTTCTGTGGAGTTTGGGCTCGCCATACATGTGGAGGCGATAGGTAATGTTAAGCTTGTGGGATGGAATAATGTGGGGTAGAGGTTGGATAATATGGTGGAGGTGGGTTGTACGGTGCTGGTCGGTATGATTGGTATGGGCGAGGTGGGTGATGGTATGTATTTTGGCCTCGAGGCCATGTTCTACTTTCAACAACTGAAACCTCTTACTTCTTCTTTTTACCAATAGATCCCCCATTTCTGGTTTGTATAGCCTGATTCGTGGCTTTGATAGCCGAAAAGCTTATAATTTTGTTGGTTTTCAATCGTTCCTCTACAAAACTCCCCATTTTCACTACTTCATTAAAATTCTTACCAATAGCCGACACCAGATGGCCACAGCAAGTAGGCTCTAAGGCCTGCATAAAACAATCCACCATTTCAGTCTCTTTCATTGGAGGATCTACTCGCGCCGCTTGTTCTCTCCATCTAAAGTCGTACTCCCGGGAACTTTCCCCGGGCTTCTTTTCCATCTTTTAAGAGACAGCCTGTCTGGAATTATCTCCAAGTTGTACTGGAAGTGGTTAGCAAACGACTGTGCTAGATCGCCCCAAATGAACCATTTGGTGTGATCCTGATGTGTATACCATTACAGCGCAGAACCGCTCAAACTCTGGCTAAAGTATGCCATCAAAAGTTCATCTCTTCCCCCTACACCGTGCATCTTGCTACAATAACCCCTTAGATGGGCTACAGGATCCCCATGTCCATCGTACATGTCGAACTTAGGTAGCTTGAATCCAACCGGGAGCTGTACTTTTGCGAACAAACACAAATCTTTGTATGCGACGCTCATTTGGCCTCCTAGCCCTTGTATGTTACGGAAAGATTGTTCTAAACTCCTCATCTTCTGTGCCATTTCTTCCTGCTCCATGTTCTTGATGGGATTTTCTTTCGTCGCCTCCATCAATGGGGTATAGGAGTCATGCTGCCTAAACGTTGGCTCCGGCGGATAGTAATATGCGTCTTGCACGTGGAACACTGGTTCACTTGATGATTTATGCAGAGCAACAGGTGGTGGTGCCACATACACCGGGGCGACCTGTAGTGGTTGAGGTGGAATCTGTTTGGACAGAGGTGGTGGGGCCTGTGAAATGGTAGCATAGTAGTGTTGGTAATCTTGGTACGTGGAGGATGAGTTCATGGTAGGCGGCTCGGGATTAGGATTGGCGGGAGGGGCATATATTGGATTGGTTGGATATGTGGGTAAAGGTTGACCCCTGGACCAAGCTTGGTACATTTCCGACATTTGCTGCTTTAGCTTATAGATCTCCTCTTTCATTCCCGCAACATCCACAACCTCATCTTCTTGTACTGGGTCCATGATAGTTGGCTCAATCTCCTGAGTCACAGCCTTAGACATAGTTTTTGATCGTGTGTTGTAATGATGATTTGCCAGAGTGCTAGTTGCCAGCTGAAATCTAATTCTTATCAGCAACAATACTTGTTAGTAGTTAGTACATAAAGGGATAAGATACAATGATTAAAAATCACAACTTTTGCCTTTGATCATTATGCATCATCCCGGCACTTATTCCATTTTTAATCAACATCCATCTCTTATTCATCTTTTTTCATTCATCTCTTTTTCTTTCTTTTTCTTTTTTCATTCTCTTTTTCTCTTTTTTTTCTCTTTTCTCTCTTCTCTTTTTTTTATTCTTTTCCTTTTTCCTTTTTTCCTCTCTCTTTTTTTCATTTCTTTCTTTCTTCTTTCTTTATTTATTTTGTTTCCTACATATTTGTCTATCGCCCAGACAATTGATGTAAAGCGGAAAAAGATTAGCAACAACTTTTGAACTTTTCATTGATACTCAAAAACATTGATTTACAAAATGATGTCGTGCTACTAATGCAAAAGGAATACAAATACAAAATGCATGCCCTATGAGTACATTAATGCTCCTAATGCCCGCGAGACATCGTTTGGTCTTGCCGCGGGCCTATATGCCAATCCACTTTGGAGTTTATCTAGGTCGGACATGACTTTCTTTACAAAGAACTTTACGGCTAATGCGAACGTTGCCTGGGACATATCTTCACACAATTGGCATTTTCTGGTGATGTACTGAGCAATATGGACAATTCTTTCTCGAATAACCCATTTTTCTTGAAGCAGCCTGCTGAATTGTTTGGTGCGAGCGTCTAAGGTTTGTTGGTTCTCTTTCTGTAGTTGTTGTAACTCGAATTCTAATCGAGCCATAGCCGTGTAACAATGGTCTCTCTCTTCTTCAAACTCTTTGATTATTTTGTTACTTTTGACTGTGGTTGTAATGACTTTCTTTCTCAATCGAGCTACCTCAACTTCATATTTATCTTGTAGTAGCTGAACCATTCTATCCCTTTCCTCGGCATCTCTGGTCAGTTGCTTTCGAACCCTGACTAACTCCTTTTCTGCTTTGTCAAGATCGAAGTTGTAGTCATTCACCTTGCGCCGAAGATTTTCAATCAATTTCTCATCTCGGGCGAACCGGGGTCTCGGATGCAACTTTCATTTTTGCAACTTGAGCCTTTAGGCTTTCATTCTCTTTTTTCAGCTGCTTCTTTTCTCCTTCGTCAGATGCTGCCTGTAAACTGCTCTCGAATTGGAGATCTCGAAACTATTTTTCTAGTGAGCTGATCTTGGCTTTATACTCATTTTCTTTGGCTACCCAATTTCCGTATTCCTTAGACTGCTCGGCCAAATATTGAACATGAGGTCCTTTCAATGGTCTATCATGCTCAATGCCCCGTCGATACCATACAGCATACCCTGGCGATACTTCTCCCCGAGCTCTATTTTCCACACAAGTTTCTACCTTCAAATTTTGACACTCATTCTAAATCTGTCGGACTTTTGCTTCCGGGAATTGCCCATCCGAACTAATCTCTATTGCTTGCAAACTGAGGTCCCCATCCTTCGGTATAACTTGATATCTTCCAAGCTGTCGTAAGACCCTGTATGGTGCACAAGGTTGGATGCTTTTTAAGCCCATGATCAAGAAATGTGACCCTTCCGTCGGCATGTAAATCACCTCATCGAGGGGAAACCATTCGTATGCCCAATCGATTTGGCTATCGGTCAATGATCGTAAATATGAAATCCAACCTTTAACTCCCTCCAGCAGCTTAACCTATTTTGTTCTCGTATAGAATTCTTCGAGGCACATTCTTTTAGACGGCCCATAGTTTGAGAATGAAGGATGATGGCATAGATGTTCTATCAACCAAATTTGCAGAATCAAGTTACATCCCTCAAAGAAGTTGTGCCCTGCTTTACATGTTGTCAAGGCACGGTAGATATCGGCTATGATCATTAGGGCCAAAGTGCAATTATCTTGTACAATCAAAGTGGCGGCCATCCCGATGACTCTTGTATCAATGTGCCCGTACTTTCTTAGAAATATGATTAGCCCGAGAAACGCCACCAGAAAGGCGAATCGTCGACGTTCCTCCCATTTGGCTCGGTTGGACTTACTACAGAGTTTGTTCATAGGGTCATTGAAACCCCCGACATGTCCATATTTACTGTAAATGATGTTTAAGGAGCAAAACCCATTAACCAAATCCTCGTTGTGGACATTCCGAGCAATCTTCAAAGAGTCGAGGAAGTGGTGCACCGTTATCGCTTTTGGAGCCACCGGGTATTTCTCTTTTAAGGGGACCTCATTTTTCCTATATAGTAAGCAATTTCCTCAAGAGTGGGAGTGAGTTCAAAGTCCGAGAAATGTAGGACGTTGTGTGCAGAATCCCAGCATGTAACAAGTGCTCGGATTATATCGCCTCGGGGAATTATGTCCATTAATCCCTTAAGGTCCTTCAAATAACATTTGACCCAATTCTGTCCTTCATATCCCATGTCGTTCCACCATAATCTTAGCTCCAAAGGGATTTTATTCATTAGAGTGAAGGGTTCATTCTGTATCGTGCTCATCCTGCACTTTTATTAAAGGCGATTTTATTTAGAAAAAGAAAATATATTTTTTTTCAAAGCAAATTTTCATTTTACAACCTCCTCGGGTTTTTATTTTGAAAAAGAAAAAGACATGACTTTCGAAGTGGCCATTTTTGCCAAAACAGCCTTCCGGCGTCCTTTCGGAACATTCGGCTATTTCCAAAAATAGCGATTACCTCGATTATTTGAAACTTAAAATATTTTTTGGTCATTTTCTAAAAAGGGTGGTTGGACCCGTTCAAGGGTTTCCTACGTATCCCACCTGATAGCGAGAATCAAACCTGCGTAGTTCGGTCAGATTATTTGACCAATTATTTCAACAACAACGTTTTTTCCTATTTTTCTTCAGATTTTCTTTTCAAATTTCTAACAACTCTTTTGTCAATATCTCTCTCGACTATTTTCTTTCTATTTTCTCGGGAATTTGCCGGTCCGCATAATGATCAAAGACAATTAAAATGCAACATGTAATATGCTCGGTCTTTAATTACCGAGTCACATGTCCTAGACGGACCCAACCCCTGTGTTGAGTTCCCTAAGTCAGTTATGATGCAAATAATTGTCCTAGACCTATGTTTAATATCTTATAGTTTTATAGAGTTCTAGACCGTGTACCCAAGTGGACAACTCGGATCGAGGAGGGGGCTACGTACCGGTGACCCGCAGGGTCATTCGGCTTTGTAACTTATCCGGCCTCTATTTCTTATTTTGGGTATAACTTAACAGAAAGGGGAGTCTCAACCAGTAAGCACATCCCCGGGGGTGAAGAAGAGAAGGGTTTTTGGCATAATTTATATATACAATCCACATAATATCAAAACGGTAAAATACATAGCATGTTGTTCAAAGCATATAACAAAGTCAGATAATACCGAGAATGACAATTCTATCGAGCTCGAATTCTTAAACCCTGAAACCGAAGTTCTGGGTTGCTTATCCCCAGCAAAGTCTCCAGAGCTGTCACACCTCCCTTTTTACTGCCCTTTTTATGTTTAATTCCCTATTGGGAGAATAGGGTATACCTCAATGTTTCAAATACCCCGGGAAGGATATAATAACAACGAGGAAGGAATTTTTCCAAATAAAGGACAATCGGTCCGGGATTTTGTTTAATTTTTAGAGTTGCCACTTGGGAAGATAATGGTGTCCCAAGTCACCGGTTAATCCCGAAGCCGAGGAAATTGACTCTGTATTACAGTCCGCGAAACTAGAAACCTAGATAAGAAATTCTGTTAACCCGGGAAAAGGTGTTAGGCACTCCCGGATTCCATGGATTTAGCACGGTCGTTCAACTGTCATTCTCGATTTTATGTGACTTATTATATGCCTTTTAACAATGTGTACGTGTTTCAAGCTTTAATATTTTACGAATTACGACGTTGCAAAAAAGTATTTCGAGTGACACCGCAACCAGTACGCCTGTGACCTTTAATACATTTCGACTTCGTCGGGATTTACGATTTGAGTCACATCAAATGTGCACTCGTATTAAGGAAAGTATATTTATTAAATCGTGCCTAAATCGTCTAACAGCTTTTAATCTTTAGGAAAGGTTGTGGAATTAGCTCTCTACCTTCCCGAGTCTATTATATATTTGTATACTTAGTTATTTAGGGGGCCCCGTTACTTTATTTTTATACGAGGCTCATCCCAAATTATTTTAGTAGGCTGATCCTATATAGACTATGTATTTCTATTTTTGGTTTTTCCTTAATGCATTGTTTTCAACTTCAGAATCCAGGCCTTATTCTTTATATCATTGGGCCTAGACTCTTTAGGCTTATATGCAGTGAGCTAATTCATGTGACTGGGTCTTAGAACCCAGAACACTCAAAAGCTGTTTATTAGAAACCCAATTATGCATCTGTACATATTTGGGCCTTCGCCATTAATTAGGCCCAGACCAAATGAAATTAAAAAGGGTAAACAGAAACAGGAATTCATTATGTATACAAGTTTTTCAGAATCAGAAGAGAGAAGAATTCGAATCATATTTATTATGAATAGAAGCAAGAATACAAAATCACAGTATCAGTTTCGAATCACAACTTATCTAATACAAACTATTTTTAACTAACAGACTATCTTCATTTTTTGTATTTTTTACAAACTAATTTTTAAACTACTGAAACGAATTGTTACTAAGAGTGACAGAATACTACTTAACTATATGAAACTGTATTGCTACTTAACAATTCACTAATTGTGACTCCTTGTAACTTTCAGAAAACTAATTGTATTAAACATTAAGGTAATTGTGTAACGCATTCGATTAACCATATGATTATTGACTTCCTGTTTGGCTACTAGTTTTACCTTGTATTATTCAAACTGCTATTAAATTGTTTAAGTCGAACTAACAGATGTCAATTTGAACTATCTTACATAAGTTGATTAATAATATTATTACGAATCTACTACTATGAACCTATTCATTTTTCAGATTCATTTTTATTACAGATTTTAGTTATTAAATTATTTGTTATCTAGGTGATTATACTACTATACTTATATTAAATTTAAAAGAAGAAAACAAATAACAGCGAAGCTTTCAAACACTCGAATCAAGCTTTCATTTCACCAATTGACTTCAATTACATTGCTTGAATAGGGTGTACCTGATTCAGCAAAAATATCAATGAGTTCTAAGGAAAGCAAGCAGAAAACACCAGTTAAACCACGACAGGCAATGCAGCAGCAATAGAAATGAGTTCCAGCAGTCAATTGAATCCCAGAGAAGCAATACAGCAAATACCCAGCAAAATAAGCAATAGAGAACCAACGAAACAACAAGAAATCCTCTACAGCTTTAAGAATAAGCTTCGATTAGAAAACCCAAGCAGTTTTACTCTATGATTCTATGTATGTATTCTCTGAATTTTTGATTTCCAAATCCAGCCTCTAATCAGGCTCAAATGTGGTCTATTTATAGGTGAGATTGGTGAAAATTTTGGGGGGAAAAGCTGGAAAGTAAATTCTAGTTCCCTCCCATGAATTTTACCCATTCTTACACTTTGATACCATTTTCTGTTATGAAATTGCCTTCCAGCATGTGCTGGAAGGTTCTAATTGATTCTTTTTGGGGTATTTTACTAGTGTGCCCCTACTTGTTGAGGTCTTTTACCAAGTTGCCTTTTATTTAAGTCTATTGTACCCTTAGTTTTGTGCAATATTGTAGAAATCATAGGCCTAAATGTCTTTAATATCCCCATAGGCTCTATTAAATTCACAATTATGCCATTTTCTATTCCCCTTATGCCCTTAATGTCATTCTTTATTTACCCGACCTATCCAGGTTAGGGTTATGCTATTTTCAGTTACTATTTAACTTCTGGCCACTACAAATGAACCTTTTAAGACTTGGCCAGATTTGAACTTCAACTTATTTCAACTTTAGCCTTTTTTGTTTCTTTTTTCTGTTATTAAAGTCAATTTGCAGGACAGCCTGCTTATTTATTTAAATCTATTCTAATTAAAGCTTAGCCAGTCCAATGTTTGGACTTAGCTTTGAAATTTTAGCCAATTAGTTAACACCGGCCAGCTAAGACCTTGCAAGTCTAGCCAATTTCAGATTTAAGTCATCTTATTATAGAATTAACCAATTTAAAACTTAGCCAGTGATTTCAGAATTAGAGATCTATCAGAGTTGGTCAGTTACAAGAATGACCACTCTTTATTACTTGTTTCAATTATGACCTTTTTTATGTTGTTTTCAATTTTAGCCACTTTTAACTACTTAAGACATGTTTTCAGGCTTAGCCACTTTTCAAATTATTACACTATTGCAGCTATAACCAATGTCACCTAAACACATTAGGCATTAACAGTAATCAACTAACACAAAATCATTGCAAACATAGCCCTTTTCACATCAAAATTGCATACATAGCCATAAAATCAGAATTACTTGTCATTTAACCAAAACACAGAGAAGAGATTGAATATTTTTTAATTTCAAGATCAAACAGACTTATAATCCAGATTCCAAATACAGTATATCAATTGAACATAAAGCAAGCATATTCAAAACTTTTCTCATGTCAAAAGACTACTAAGAACCCTAATCGTGCTTGAGTGCATTTGACTAAGCATAGATAGGTATATTTATCAAAGAAGACATAATACTAGCAGAGAAATATTACTAAGTAGAGATTATTTCCGAAGATTAAACTAATCTAAACATGCAGTGGTTTAAACGACTAACAAGAAAAGAATCTAAACAGAATTCTTACTGAAAACATGAAGATGATGAAGAAGTAAACAAAGAAGACAAAAATCACAAAAATCGTAAAAAACAGATAAAAGAGAGGAGGCGACTTAGCTTGCAGGATCTGTCTCCTGTGCTATTCCCATTTTCTTATTATTTTCTTTTTCTTTTTCTTTCAGACTTCAAGTCGAAGCCTTTTCCAGTTTCTTTTTCTTTCTTTTTTTTCTAGTTTTCTTTTTTCAGACTTTAAGATGAAGTCTTTTTATTGTTTCAGTGGTAGAAATAGGTTTAGGATATCATGAGGGAAAGGTTTTGTTCAAGGTTCAATTTTTAGGTCGGCCGGAGTTAGGGTTCCAGCGACCTATTTTGGGATATTCGAGCACTTGGAGGGTTATTCGAAGGAAACTAACTATGGGAGGGGGGTGATAGATTAGGTTTTGAGGGTTAGGTGGTGTTAATTTGGGAGGGGTTCTCATAGTTTTGGTCACCGGAGAGAAACTCCACTGACCGAAATTTCAAGAAGGTGAATGTTTTCTAGGGCTTCTTGGGCTTTGAGTGTGTTTCATGGTGGGGAAGAAGGGAAACAAGGTTTGGGAGGCTGAGAGTTGGCCAGAGACCGCCATGGGAGGCGGCCAGTCTCCATGGCCGGCATTTAAGAAGAAGGGAGGGAGAAGATGAAATGGGCAGCTAGGGTTTAGAAGATTAGGGAATGGCCGGTCTCTGAAGAGACCGTACCTATATATACTCGAGGCGTCTGATAAATCCCTGGCCGTTGGATCAAGTGAGATCGATGGCCAGGATTAATTCCCCTAAAATGGTGTAGTTTCAATTAAATGAGAGATTAACTCACATCCGTTAGATTTCAAAGTGTGGACGGTTGGGATTTGATCATAGATTTTGGTTAATTAATTAATTCCGGTTAAAGTCTCAGCCATTGGATTTAGTGTGATAGAAGGCTAAGATCATTTCTCAATTCAAAAGTGTCGGACCGGATCTCTCAACTGGTCTAGGCCAGTGTATTTGGGTTAGCATTTGGCCCAATTCCATTATTTTTTGTATTTTTTTTTTTGTATTTTGATTATTTTTGTGGTATTTTCTTTTGTATTTCATTTTTTTCCTCTTGTATTATTTTCAATTATTCAATTTCCTACTTTCTCTAATTTTCTTATATTTATTTGACATTTTTCTACTATTTTTTCTCTAATTTCCGTTATTATTGTCTCTTTTTGTTAATTTTCCTTTTAACTACTTAAATTGAAATATTTGTATTTAACCTATTTTTTTTTATTTTCTAATTTTAATTTCTAATTGTTTGGACACACAAATGCATCTTATTTCAATCAAAGCATATAATTGCACATAAAAATATTATTTATTTTAATTTTGGAATTTATTGCTTAGAGCAAAAATCACGTGCTCATAAGGTTCGTAGCCGTTATGTATAAGTGTTAGAGATTTCTATATGGAATTGGCAATCACCAATGAAAGCACCAGTACAGGTATGTTTGATCCGAAATTGCAAAGTCTTATGGTTTTGTCACGACCCCAAACCCGATCGTGATGGAGCCCAGCACACTGCTAGGCCAGCCCGACCGATTAACAACATTTACGGAGCTAAGAGCTCACTTTACCCAATTTTAAGCACAACAAAATAAGTCAATGAAGACAAAAATACCAATACGGGGATCAAGCCCCAAATAGTACAACTCCCATAGACTGAAGGGTCAAGAGTCATGAGCCTCTACAGATGACATGAGTGTAATAATGGTTTACATGATACCAAGTGCGGAAAGAAACAACAAATACAGAATCAAAAGACAGTAGGAAGGAGTATCGGGTCCTGCGAACTCTACAGCTACCTCGAATATCCTACAGAAGTCACCTCGAACAGCTACCGGATCAGGACTGCTGAGAGGTACCTGGATCTGCACACAAGGTGCAGGGAGTAAAATGAACTACTTCCAAACTCAGTGGTAATAAACAGGGGTAAGACAACGTAGATAGGAAATCCACAATAAAGCACTATGTAAAGCTGTAACCAATACCCTGTAACAGTTCAATATCAACAGTAAAGTACCAACAAGTATCAACAACATAGTATAACAACTAGCAGATGTAGCTAAATGCAATGCAATGCATGAAATGACCGCAACGGCGCGTAGCCCGATCCAATTTGGGTACCCGTGCTCACTGTAGGGGTTCAGACTCCGGAAGGGCTCCTACAGCCCAATCACAATATCATAAATATACGCTGCGGCGCGTAGCCCGATCCACTACCATTCAGCTAATATGAAAATGCAGCCTCGCAAGCTCAAAAGTAGTTTTGAAAACTCTTTTATCATTTTTCAATTGAAAACAGTGTCAAGTTCCAGAGCTTGGAAATATCATGATAACAGTAATAGCTACTGACTGGTAGTAAAACTAGCACGTCAATATCACATAACAATGACAACGATCCTTGCAGGATCCCGATAACTGGCTCACAGCCCATAAACGTACTCAACCATCCAAGAAGGAGGTTCAACGGCTCAAGAGTAGCCAATATCACAATATAATATGCAACCATCCGAGAAGGAGGTTCGACGGCTCAAGAATAGCCAATATCATAACACAGTGCCAACAAGTCGGACTAAGCCATAGTCCCCAATCATAATCGACCCCGCACTCACAAGAGAGTACGTGTCTCGCCGCTATACAGCGTCACAAAGTGGTATACCGGGGTTTCGAACCCGCTGGTCATCACCCACATCTATTACTCACCTCAATATGGCTCGACGACTACTCTGTAATGCCCTTGCCACGAGAATCAAGCTCCACACGCGTAGAATCTGATCAAATATAGTAGAAACACAACAAGTTAGGCCAATGAGACGACACCCAGTCAAAAAAGCACAATTTACACCAAAAATGACAAAGTTGCCAAAACCTGACTTTCGGTACGCTTCTTGAAAAATTACAAAAGTCACATATTCGGAACCCTCATCTCAATACGAGTCTAGGCATATAAAATTTACCAAAATCGGACTCTATTTGCCCACTCAAATCAGTGTTTTTTTTTCAATTTTAGGCCTAGGGCTAAAACCCACCTTTAATCTTCCATTTACAGAGAATTAATCAAGGATTTCATGATAAAATGCTGTAATTAAGCCACAAAACTTACCTCCGACGAACACGCGATGATTTCCCAGCAATCTCCCATGAGTCTCCCTCTCTAGAACTCAAAATTTGTATTTATGGAGTGCAAACCCGCGACTGGCTTGTTCTGGTTTTTAATTTCACTTCCAGGTAATTTTGCTCTACGTGTTCGCGATGCCCTCACGGGAATGCGATGCCTTGTTCCACTCCTTCATCGCGAACGCGGCGTATAGTCACGTGTCCGCGAAGGCCATTCTCCCCAGCCGCCGGACTTTCCTCTACGCGAACGCGTAAGGTCTCACGCGAACGCGTTGCTTCGCCTGATCCTCCTTCGCGAACGTGGCACCTCCCCTCGCGAACGCGATGACCAACTGGCCCCAGCCTACGCGAACGCTGGCCTTGCCCTTGCGAACGCGAATGCTTAACCTTCTACACAGTTTCTGCAATTTTCTGTAGTTTTTCCATGATCAAAAATGCCGGATGATGGTCCGGATTCACCCCGAGGCCCCCGGGACCCCAACGAAAACCACCAACATACTCCAAAACACGATACGAACTTATTCCAATCATAAAAACACCATCTTAAACATCAAAATCACCATTTTCACACAGATTCAAACCTAAGTTTCTTCAAAACTTCTGAAACTAACATTCAATCAAAAACCCGACCAAACGACGTCCGATTGACCTGAAAACTCACACACATCCAAAATCACATGACGAAGCTACGGAAATTGTCGAAATTCTATTCCGACCCCCGGATCAAAATCTCACATACCGCTCGAATTTCGCCAAAATTCAACCTTAGCCAATTCAAGCCTATTTCTTCATCGGACCTCCGAATTCAATTCCGATCGCTCCCCTAAGTCACAAATCACCTCCCGGAACAAATCAAATCATTAGAATCTGATTCCGAGCAATCGAACTAAATAGTCAACTCCAGGTTGACTTTTCATATTCAAGTTTCCTTCAAAAAGGCTATATGCCTCATTTTCAATCCAATTCACTCCTAACTCACCCGATAGACTTTATGTCACGACCCGAATTTTTCCCCAACATCGGGATCGTGATGGCGCCTACTCGTAGTAGCTAGGCAAGCCTTTTTATTCACACTATCCTATTTTTAACAATATTTCATACTCAATATAACAACAAAAATCATAATCTTAATTAAACAAGTGCAGAAGACTTTATAAAAATCGAAATAAGTAGTTTCAAGGTAACTAATACTTAAATCCTCTACCCAAGACGTGGAGTCACCAACTCACGAACTACTATTGAATACTACACATAAAAGTCTGAAAGAAATATGACATAATCTGTTTGTCTCGGAACAAAGAGACTACAGCTAGTGACATAAGTAAAGAGAGAGACGCCGGGCCTGCGGACGTCTGCAAGCTACCTCAGTTCAAATATGATCAACTCCCACGCAAAAGATCTACTGCTGCTGCTCTTGATCGAATCCTGGACCTGTGCAAAAATGCACAAAAGTGCAGTATCATCACAACCGACCCCATGTGCTGGTAAGTGCCTGGCCTATCCCCGCGAAGTAGTGACAAGCCTAGGACCAGACACCCACATAAACATGTACAGTTCTTTATATATGTATACCACAAGATAACGAGAAATAATCAAGTAACAACTCAACAAGGATTATCTCAAAAGAACTCAACAATTAACAACAGTTAATAAGTCCACAAGGAAAGCAAAGTATAATGGAAAAACAAGTAATATTAAGTCAAGGAATGGAAAATAGTTGCACGGCATCACCCTTTGTGCTTTTACTCTCATCCTCACCAAATGAGCAAATAAAGTGCACGGCATCACCCTTCGTGCTTTTACTCTCATCCTCACATCCATGGTACAACATGATCCTTCGTACATGGTTCAATAACAAGGCACGGTATGATCCTTCGTGCATAATCAATAAAATATGGCACGACATTAACCTTCGTGCATTATGAATAACAAGGCACGGCATTAACCTTCGTGCATAAACAATAAATCAAGGCATGGCATCACCCTTCGTGCGCTATCACTCTTCCTCACCCAAATAACAATCACAGTTAAGGGCAAATAATGAAAACAACAAATTGTGAACCATCCCTGCACGGGACACAATAATCATTTCAACAAAGTCCCGCCAAGGGAAATCTATATCTCATTTCACAACAAGTCCCGGCAAGGGAGAACAATAGCAATTCAACAACCCGGCAAGGGTTCAACAATTTATCTTCAAATATAACTCACAGCAAGTATTAACAACGACTTACGGTCATGCTGGACGCCAGTGTATGGATGCTCGTCACCCTAGCCCATACACCGCACTCGATCAGATTAGCACATAGCACATAATCCTATTCCCTCAAGCTATGATAGAACAAACACTTACCTCGAATGTTTACTTACAATTCAATCCGTGACAATGCCTTTTCCTTTCAAATTTGGCTCCAATCCAATCGTATCTATACACAATTGATTTGATATCATCAATACTACTCAACAAACTAATTCATATGGCCAATTACAATTTTTACAACATTCTGCCCGGAATAGTGAATATCGACCCCGGGCCCACATGGTCGGAACTTGGGGTTCGGACCAAAATCCGGTTACCCATTCCCCCACAAGTTCAAGTATATGATTTGTTTCAAAATCGGACCTCAATTCGAGGTCCAATTACCCAATTCATGAAAACCCTATATTCTACCAAAAACAAGAAATTCTACCATGAAAACCTTTGATTTCTATTGAAAAACATGTTTAATGTTGTTAGGAATTGAAAGAATTAAGTAAAAAATGACTTACAATTGCTTTGAAGAAGAGGGAGTTCGTGAAAATTCGCCAATGGATGTTTTTGGGTTGTGAAATGTGAAAAATGAAGCTGGAAATCGTGATTTATAGGTCTCTGTATTCGCATTTGCGAGCAGGGGTTCGCAACTGCTAACCCCGACCAAATTCTAGAGTTTGAAAAATAAGCGAAGGATGGGAAGTTAGCATTTGCGAACTTTTGTTCGCATTTGCGAAGCCAAGGCATAACTGGGATGTTCGCATTTGCGACATAATGTTCGCATTTGCGAACAAGGCTGGATTACTGGGGTTGTCCCAATTGCGACCATAAGTTCGCATTTGCGAACTTGGGTTGTTTGCTGTCAACCTCGCAATTGCGAGGTATGTTCGCATTTGCGAACCACTGCACACCTCGGCCAACTTCGCATTGGCGAAGTCTTGTTCGCATTTGCGAACCAATGCCCAACCCTGCCCACTTCGCATTTGCGAAGTATGGTTCGCATTTGCGAACCAAGGCCAGCCTGGGACTTCTCGCAATTGCAAGAAAATCTTCGCAATTGCAAAGACAACAGTTGGGTGAAAAACCAGCAGTGCAAAAATTCAGAAATTGATCCAACGGCCTACCAAATCTTTTCCCGAGCCCCCCGGGCTCCAAACCAAACATGTACACAACATCAAAACGCATTACAAACTTGTTCGTGCGATCACATCGCAAATATCACATCGTTTTCATCAAATCAAGCCTCAAGTTCATGATTTTCATACTTTTGGTTTTCAAAACTTTCAAAATTGGAACTCAGGGTCCAAAACATATCAAACGACATCCAAATGTCACCAAACTTTGCAAAAAGCACATATATAATATTTTAGACTTGTACCCGGCATCGGAACCAAAATACGAGCCCGATACCAAGGTCAATTAATTCATTTCCCTTTAATAATTACATCAAAAACAATTTCACAGAAAAATTAATAACTTGGGCTCTAGGCCTCAGAATTCGACTCCGGACGCATGTCCAAGTCCATATTTTCCTACGGACCTTCCCGGACCATCCAATCTCGGGTCCGGGTCCGTTTACCAAAAATATTGATAGAAGCCAACCATATCAATATTAATATCATTTTTCTCCAAATTTCTCATAGAATTCATATTTTCTATCACAAAATCTTTCCGGCTACATGCTCGGATCGTGCACGTAAATCGAGGCAACATAAAATGAGGTTTTCAAGGCCTCTGAAGCTCGAAATGATTAATTAAATAAGTGATGACCCTTTGGGTCGTCACAATCTCCACCTCTAAAACAACCGTTCGTCCTTGAACGGACAAAAGAAAGAAGTACCTGAGTCAGGAAACAAGTGTGGGTAGCGGCTCCGCATATCAGACTCGGACTCCCAGGTCGATGCCTCAGGAGGCTGACCTCTCCACTAAACACGCACAGAAGGATAACTCTTCGACCTCAGCTGTCAAACCTGCCGGTCTAGAATGGCTACCGGCTCCTCCTCGTAAGATAGATCATTGTCCAATTGGACAGTACTGTAGTCTAACACATGTGTGGGATCATCGTGGTATCTCCGAAGCTTAGATACATGAAAAACTGGATGCACGGCTGATAAGCTATGCGGCAAAGCTAGTCTATATGACACCCCTCCCACTCGGTCTAGAATCTCAATATACCTAGGGCTGAGCTTGCCCTTCTTCCCGAACCTCATCACGCCCTTTATAGGCGACACTCGGAGCAATACTCGCTCACCAACCATGAAATCTACATCTCGAAACTTACGATCCGCATAAGTCTTCTGTCTGGACTGAGCTGAACGCAATCTATCATGGATAGTTTTGACCTTATCCAAGGCCTCCTGAACTAAGTCTGTACCCAACAACCGAGCCTCTCCCGGCTCAAACCATCTGACTGGAGATCGACATCGCCAACCATACAATGCCTCATACGGGGCTATCTAGATGCTGGACTGGTAGCTATTATTGTAGATGAACTCTGCTAATGGCAGAAACGGGTCCCACGAGCCTCTAAAATCGATAACACAGGCTCGAAGCATGTCCTCTAGAATCTGAATAGTCCTCTCAGACTGACCATCCGTATGAGGATGAAAAGCTATACTAGCTCTATGCGGGTCCCTATCTCACTCTGTACGTCTCTCCAAAAATGGAAAGTGAAGTGAGGGCTCTATCTGATATGATAGAAACATGCACACTATGTAATCGAACTATCTCCCTAATGTAGATCTAAGCCAACCTCTCTGAAGTATAAGCAGTCACTATCGGAATGAAGTGTGCCGACTTGGTCAACCTATCGACAATGAACCAAACTATATCAAACTTTCCTCCGAGTCAAAGGAAGTCCAGTAATGAAGTCCATAGTGATCCGCTCCCATTTCCACTCGGAAATTCCAATTCTCTGGAATACACCACTAGGCCTCTGGTGCTCGTATTTCACATGTTGACAATTTAGACATCGAGCGACATACGCTACGATATCTTTCTTCATCCTGCGCCACCAATAGTGCTTCTGTAAGTCCTGGTACATCTTCGCGGTGCCCGGGTGAATAGAATACCGCGAAATGTGGGCTTCCACTAAGATCAACTCTCAAATCCCTTCAACATTGGGCACACAAACTCGGCCCTACAATCTCAATACCCCGTCATCATCTTGATTTACCTTCGTGGCACCTCCCCACTGTACTGTATCTCTCAAGTCACGAAAATGAGGATCATCAAATTGCCTCTCACGGATACGCTCTAATAGAAAAGAACGAGCGACCGTGCAGGCTAACACCCTGCTAGGCTCAGAAATGTCTAATCTCACGAACTGATTGGCTAAGGCCTGGACATCTTGAGCAAATGGTCTCTGACTGACCGGAATAAATGCAAGACTACCCATGCTGGCAGACTTTCTACTCAATGCATCGGCCACCACATTGGCCTTACCTGGGTGATATAGGATAGTAACATCATAGTCTTTCAACAACTCTAACCATCTCCGCTGTCGTAGATTCAACTCCTTTTTCTTGAACATGTACGATAGGCTTTTGTGATCGGTGCACACCTCACATGTCACACCATATAGATAATGCCTCCAGATCTTTAAGGCATGAACCACCGTTGCCAACTCAAGATCATGAACTGGATAATTCTTATCATGTATTTTCAACTTCCTCGAAGCATAAGCAATAACCTTACCATCCTGCATCAATACCTCTCCAAGCCCTGTACGGGACGCGTCAAAGTAAACTATATAAGGCCTTGCACCTGTAGGTACTATCAACACTGGTGTTGTAGTCAAAGCTGTCTTGAGCTTTTGAAAGCTCGCCTCACACTTATCTGACCACTTGAACTGGGCACCCTTCTACAAATCAATGGTACTAGCTTGCTAACCTCAAGAAACTCCGAATCTCAGTCACTGAAGCTGGTTGAGGCCAATTCTTGACTGCCTCAATCTTGTTTGGGTCCACCTGAATACCTTCGACTGATACAATGTGGCCCAGAAATGCCACCAAGCTCAACGAGAACTCACATTTCGAAATTTGGCATATAGCTGATTATCCTTCAGAGTCTGAGGAACCACTCTGAGATGTTGCACATGCACTTCCTGGCTGTGGGAGCATATCAATACGTTATCCATGGGTACTATCACGAGCCAGTCTAACTAAGGCATGAACATCTCGTACTTATACACATAACCATGACTTTGGCGATAAGAGTCATCCCTAAATTACAACATTGCCAATTAACTACGTGTTATCAAATACCTTATTCCACAAATCCCACTTTACTCAGAATGAGGTATGGAGACCTCGTGATTATTTTTTTGAATTAATGAGTCATATTTATACGCACCTGGGTGCTCGTCTCAAAGGCTAAGCTCAACGGTTTCAAAATAGAAATGGCTAAATATGAATAGAAACTATACAAGAATTGTCAAATAGTTCTAACGGGCATGACTCTCATTTACGAATGCAATACGAAAATATTAATTTCATAAAAGAAGAATTCTAAACACATAAACTCTTACTACCAGCACCTAGTCCTCATATGCTATCCACCGCAGATTGAAGCTCGGCATAGAAATATTTCACATTATGCCAAAAATTGGAGGACCTCATCCTCGACTCTGAATCACAGTGTTTGCACATCATATCATCTGAAAATTTTCATTTCCTTTCTTTCTTCCTTTCAATAATTGTCCGTCAAAGATAATCACGACATAAAATGAACCCTCATACTGATAGGGCACACAATTAATGATTAAAATTAGTTATTCCGAGAATTATATCAGAACCTACTGTAATAAGTAATATAAAGTCACTCTTAGCCTCATGGATATTTTAGTGACTAACACCTAACAATAAGGATGTCTATCCTCATGTAATATCCCAACGTGAGTATTTCCATAAGCAAATTTGATGATTACGAAGCTCACTCGTGAGCGGATCATATTAAGAGGACTCGCCTAAATATTTTTCAAAAACCAATCAAATTAAGGAGAAATATCCTTTTTATAACTGTCAAAATTGTACATGTGATGACACTATCTGGTGTAGTGACTTCAGTCATACCATAAAAATTATATCAATGGTTGGGTCTCCACCTCTAGGAGTTTCACCTACACCTCTAACATCCTGACCTCTACATCTTGCTGGCCATGTAGGATAAATATTAACTGCAATGGAGCATGTAGCCTGATTGTTTTCCTAAAATTATATTTCTCCAAAATTCCACATTCACAGCAATTCCTTTAAGGCTCAGTTAACTTATTGTTCATGACAATATATATTCAGACACAGTCAATGTGACCTGGTACAACCGTTCAGATCGCATATACTACATATTGCAGAGAATCTGGGGGTGATATCTTCAGAACATTTTCTTACAATAGAGTTTAGTAGGTAGTGTTGTGTTGGCCGGCTTGCCCTGTTCATAGGCTTGCCACAAACATCGATGGCCAATTTCCTCTTTTGCTATGTTGGCTTAACACGGCTGAGCTACCCCATTTACTCATATACTCTTCATTGTTCTCTGGGGCGACTCTTACCCCATGAAAAGAGCCAACCTTAATGTATAAACTATTTGGAGGACCTTTCCATAACATATATATACACATTCCAATAATTCACAATATTTGTACTTCAAGACTCCAACAAATCAACCGGATGTCAACGTCCATTGAAACCCCACACGATTCATTAGGCGACCTCCCGATATGATTGCATCTTCTGTTAGAACCATAACTGGTGTGGTAATTACATTTTCTTCCCACTACTTCTATTTGCCATCCGAAGCACAGTAAAATTAACCCCCCTCGCATTCGACTATTCCCACGTTCTGTAATTCCTCATAACAGCGGTCAAGCACAATCTCGTGGGTTCTCAAAAGATGCACCACTGAAGGTGGTAGCGAAGAGTTTGGTGAAACCTATCCGTCCTCCCTAAGACTTTTCAAGGCGTAGCTGATCTATCACCAGCCCGTGCCATTGTTCGGCTGGAGAAGCAGTACGTGACTTTGCCATTCGTGGGAAGACTAGAGTGGAAATTCAACTTAATATTTTGAAGAACGAATTCGCACGATAAGAAGGAACAAATGAGAGACTCTTTCCTAACTCAATAGTCTCCGTACCTACCTCTCAAACCCAACCAAGCTTGTTCGTGAGTGGTGAGACCTATGTAACCTAGAGCTTTGATACCAACTTGTCACGACCCGGATTTTTCCCCAACATCGGGATCGTGATGGCGCCTACTCGTGGTAGCTAGGCAAGCCTCTTTATTCACACTACCTTGTTTTTAACAATATTTCATACTCAATTTAACAACCAAAATCATAATCTTAATTAAACAAGTGCGGAAGACTTTATAAAAATAGAAATAAGTAGTTTAAAGGTAACTGATACCGAAATCCTCTACCCAAGACGTGGAGTCACCAACTCATGAACTACTATTGAATACTACACATAAAAGTATAAAAGAAATATAACATTATCTATTTGTCTCGGAACAAAGAGTCTACAGGTAGTGACATAAGTAAAGGAAGAGACGTCGGGCCTGCAGACGCCTGCAAGCTACCTCGGTCTCAAATATGATCAACTCCCACGCAAAAATTCTACTGCAGCTGCTCCTGATCGAATCCTGGACCTGTGCAAAAACGCACAGAAGTGCAGTATCAGCACAACCGACCCCATGTGCTGGTAAGTTCCTGGCCTATCCCCGCGAAGTAGTGACAAGACTAGGACCAGACACCCACATAAACCTGTACAGTTCTATATATATGTATACCACAAGATAACAAGAAATAATCAAGTAACAACTTAACAAGGAATATCTCAAAAGAACTCAAAAATTAACAATAGTTAATAAGTCCACAAGGAAAGAAAAGTATAATGGAAAAACAGGTAATATCAAGTCAAGGAATGGCAAATAGTTGCACGGCATCACCCTTCGTGCTTTTACTCTCATCCTCACCAAATGAGCAAATAAAGTGCACGGCATAACCCTTCGTTCTTTTACTCTCATCCTCACATCCATGGTACGGCATGATCCTTCGTACATGGTTCAATAACAAGGCACGACAAGATCCTTCGTGCATAATCAAAAAAACATGGCACGGCAATTACCTTCGTGCATAATCAATAACAAGGCACGGCATTAACCTTCGTGCATAAACAATAAATCAAGGCACGGCATCACCCTTCGTGCATTATCACTCTTCCTCACCCAAATAACAATCACAGTTAAGGGCAAGAATGAAAAACACTAATCATGAACCATCCCGGCAAGGGACACAACAATCATCACAACAAGGTCCCGGCAAGGGAAAGTACTAATCCACTTTACAATAAGTCTCGGCAAGGGAAACAATATTTCACTTTACAATAAGTCCCGGCAAGGGTTCAACAATTTATATTCAAATATGTCCCACAACAAGTATTAACAATGACTCACGGTCATGCTAGACGCCAGAGTATGGATGCTCGTCACCACATCCCATACACCGCACTCGATCACATTAGCACATAGCACATAATCCTATTCCCTCAAGCTAGGATAGAACAAACACTTACCTCGAATATTTACGAACAATTCAATCCGTGGCAATGCCTTTTCCTTTCAAATTTGGCTCCAATCCAATCATATCTATACACAATTGATTTGATATTATCAATACTACTAAACAAACTAATTCATATGGCCAATTACAATTTTTACAACATCCTGCCCGGAATAGTGAATATCGACCCCGGGCCCACATGGTCGGAACTCGGGGTTCGAACCAAAATCCGGTTACCCATTCCCCTACGAGTTCAAGTATATGATTTGTTTCAAAATTGGACCTCAATTCGAGGTCCAATTACCCAATTCATGAAAACCCTATATTATACCAAAAACAAGAAATTCTACCTTGAAAACCTTTGATTTCTATTGAAAAATATGTTTAATGTTGTTAGGAATTGAAATAATTAAGTAAAAAGTGACTTACAATTGCTTTGAAGAAGAGGGAGTTCGTGAAAAATCGCCAATGGATGTTTTTGGGTTGTGAAATATGAAAAATGAAGCTAGAAATCGTGATTTACAGGTCTCTGTGTTCGCATTTGCGAGCAGGGGTTCGCAATTGCGAACCCCGACCAAATTCTGGAGTTTGAAAAATAAGCTAAGGATGGGAAGTTCGCATTTGCGAAGCCAAGGCATAACTGGGAAGTTCGCATTTGCGAACAAGGCTGGATTACTGGGGTTGTCGCAATTGCGACCATAAGTTCGCATTTGCGAACTTGGGTTGATTGCTGTCAACCTCGCAATTGCGAGGTATGTTCGCATTTGCGAACCACTGCACACCCCGGCCAACTTCGCATTTGCGAACCAATTCCCAACCCTGCCCACTTTGCATTTGCGAAGTATGGTTTGCATTTGCGAAGTATGGTTCGCATTTGTGAACCAAGGCCAGCCTGGGACCTCTCGCAATTGCGAGAAAATCTTCGCAATTGCGAAGACAACAACTGGTGAAAAACCAGCAGTGCAAAAATTCAGAAATTGATCCAACGGCCTACCAAATCTTTACCTGAGCCCCCCGGGCTCCAAACCAAACATGTACACAACATCAAAAACGCATTATAAACTTGTTCGTGCGATCACATCGCCAATATCACATCGTTTTCATCAAATCAAGCCTCAAGTTCATGATTTTCATACTTTTGGTTTTCAAAACTTTCAAACTTGGAACTCGAGGTCCAAAACATATCAAACGACATCCAAATGTCATCAAACTTTGCAGAAAGCACATATATAATATTTAAGACTTGTACCGGGCGTCGAAACCAAAATACGAGCCCGATACTAAGGTCAATTAATTCATTTCCCTTTAATAATTACATCAACAACAATTTCACAGAATTCGACTCCGGATGCATGTCCAAGTCCCATATTTTCCTACGGACCTTCTGGGACGACCCAATCTCGGGTCCGGGTCCGTTTACCTAAAATGTTGACCGAAGTCAACCATATCTAATATTAATATCATTTTTCTCAAAATTTCTCATATAATTCATATTTTCTATCACAAAATCTTTCCGGCTACATGCTCGGATCGTGCACGTAAATCGAGGCAACATAGAATGAGGTTTTCAAGGCCTCTGAAGTACGGAACAAGTGAGGAAAACAGGTGATGACCCTTTGGGTCGTGACATATAGAATAAGAGAGGTAGTTGAGATTTTAGGTTAAGATATGGGGGGAGATTCCCGTGACGACGGGCTGGGTCATCACATTCTCCCCAACTTAAACAAACGCTCGTCCTTGAGCGGACCCAGAGTTATACTAGATGCAACCCAATAGCTGAATGACCTTACCAAGCATATATTCGGGCGATCCCACATCGCAATCGCCCTATCTCACATAAATCCAATAACACCATATAGCTGAAATTTCATGGACCATCTGAACCATAAACCACATTGCACTTTCTGAAATCATATGCCAAATGCCAGTCCCATGCCTATACTTAGGATACACTCGAATCCACTGCAATAACCCATAATCACTACTCCGGGTGGGATCATACGATGTATCAACAACCCAATCACTCGAGACGATAGTAACTTGCCACAATAATCAATTACTAGCAGAAAGAACCTTTCTCATTAGCTAAAGTCTTAGTCCAAAACCTTCATATACTACCCACGGAAACCGAACACGCGATATATCGAATCTATCTATCAGGTCACCCATTCATGAATCCATTTCCCTTTTAACTGATACCACAAAAGATTTCGGAGCCGACCTCGATATACCTTTCTAACCAGCTGAAATCACATATACTCACACTCATTATTGGCTCCAACAATCATTTCGATTATAACACACCGCACTAGTGATATGACACCTCAACACCGGCCTAAGCCACGACGAGCACAACACAGGCTCCAATAATAAACGTCTGAACATACTCAAATCATGACAACCGACTCAAACAAAAGAGTTGTAATTCAATTCCTCTATACCATCACAACATAGAACTGAGATCCCGTCTCACATCATAGAGTATAGAGTACCTGAATCCTTCTCGAGAGGTCATAACATCACGTGGCCTTGCCACAATTCATGATTCTATCCAAACACCATTACTCATAAAGCACCTCAAGTTAACAAGCTCAAACGGTCAGCCACGCACATATTTAGGTTTGAACTTAAGCAATCGACCTCACCCACGGTGAAACAATAAGTGTATGATATCAATTCCTGAAAGTACACAACCGATGTGCCATTCGCCAAGCGATACTCAATACGGATTTTTCCTCAGAAGCCATGAAGTATTGTATACTAGGTAACATATAACCAACTCTATTTTCACATTACACCGTTGCGGCGTGCAACCCGCTCCAATGACATATCCGTGGCGGCGTGCCACCCGATCCAGACACCATACATGTGGCGGCGTGCCACCCGATCCAAATAATACTACCTGTGGCAGCGCGCCACCCGATCCATATAGAACCCTCACCAAAGAAATGCGCGTCGAGTCAAGTTGCTCATTATATTAAAACATATATAGCCTCAAGTTCGGCCACAAGAAACGCATCCGACAAAGTTCCCCAATACAGGAACTGAATACATAGTAGAAACCTATGCACTGATATCCACCACGAAGGCCCAACTGACAAAGCAATACCTACCAGCCGTCCGCTGGTCCTGGGTACAACTACCCTGCTGGAGCATACTCTGATGCACTCTGCTATGCATTTTGTGCCATTTCCGTCATAGTCTGTATCACATTAGTATAGACAACCTGAGCCATGACAACCAGTCAGCAATCAAGTATCACAATCTGAATTCGTCATATCAAGTTAAGAGAGAGCCACTAGGGCTTCCGAATTCCAATAATCATTAAACGGTGCCGATACACACAATATACCACCACCGCATAGGCGGATTTACGAGAACTTCAAGTCTCCAACACATATACAACACTTGAATCACTATGCCTGATTCCACACTCCACCGACCGAATACATAACGCACATCGAGCACTCATTCATACCACGAAAGCCATTTCAGAAATTTCATTATGCCATCAACGACTCAATTATTACAGTCGATCCCACAAGAGGATACCACCATACCACTAGATATTATCAGTTTACATTACCTTGTCCTTTTGGACCATATACCCTGCCAAATCACTAGAATAGCAGTACCATTTTCTTTAATCACCAGAAAGATCGATTCTTAAATCACCTGCAGCCGCCCGCGCTACTCAATAATTTTAATGACTTCCCATATATTATGAACTGATCTCAAAACCTTGAATATGCCATTATCAACTTTCCATAACACATCGCATATACCATACCACACTAAGACAACATGGAAATTCATATCCCTTTCCTACGCCGCAAACATCGGCGCACTCAACTAGTCAAGGACTTTCATGATCCCATATAGAGAAAACTCATTACACATTCCAAGCCTTGCATACCAACAGGAAAAATACACTCATTTTCAAACCACGGTAAAACACATCATAAACTCTTTCTCCCAATTACAATTATATTGCATAAGTTAAACTGCCAGGATTGAGTCCTTATACCCATATCGAGTTACACAACTGCCAGCACTCAAGAGCTTTGTTGCACAATACCTGCAAGACTCATTACTTCAATCACATACCAAGAATTTTTCGGTTTATTAACAAGTTGTTCCATTTATCCAGTTTCCTTTCTGATTCATCTCTAATTTAATATTAGCCCTTACTGAAACACCATAATACATCAACTCATGTTACCACACTAGACTCGTACATAAGACCCATAGGCCACTAAATACTCCCTCAATGTTTCCCAGAAGTACCACACTTTACAATACATTATTTTGAAGAACTTTATATGATTTGAATTCGTTATCATTACCTTCCAATACGGTTACATAGAATCCCATCATTCACATAATATAACACAAGCCTTGATCTCTTCTAACGAAACCACCGTCCTTAGCCACATGCACAAACTTAGGACACCTGATTGTTACAAGCAAAATCTTAAACACCGTAAAACAATTCTCGGGCGTTATTCACCCTTATTCAGCTATAATTCAACTGTCTTATTGAACAGAACCACTCGTGCATAATTAGCCTACGTGGCACCACAGAATCCTATATTACTTAGCGAAATTTTCTGGGGCCTTACATTACCAACGTAAGTTCACAGCATCCTAGTATTTCTTCACATCTACGAAGCACCATAACCATTATCAAAATTTCCCAACATACCTAGAGACAGAGCCAATACAGCACACAACAGTGCAATCAGTTAATCAATAACAACCTCCCCAACTTAGCTCGGAGCCATACATCAAAACACTTTTAGCCACTCATAGCATTCTTACTCAAATAATGCCACAAAGTTCTAGTTAGATTAAACTCAAGTCATTTACAAGCTTCAGCGAAGATTCGAATCATCAGAAATATTAACTCTTTTGCAATTCTTGTATTCATTCACACACAACAATTAAGCCCACTCTTTAGGTGACAAAAATCTTTTCTAAGTCCCAAATTTTCCAAAAATTTTGATAGAGTTTCCTTTGTAATTTGGCGTATCCACCTGCCAGAGAATCACCAACCATCCTAGCAATACATTCACAACTCGACAAGACATCACGATGCATATCGACAACATTAGTCTCAATACTACACAAATCATATTATCATAATTGTTACATGAACATGCGTTGTACCTGCTCGAATCATAACACATATCAAATACCTTTCAATTACACATGAGAATCAACCCACCTACTTCTTCTCAATTTAGCATTTCAACACAATACCTTCCACCAGGATACACATAGCATAATCACTTTAGTCTTCTTGAGTTTGACCTCGTTCCACTACACATAAGGCACTTTATCTTTCAATTAAGAGATATAATAAATATTCACCACGCCCATATCTCGGGGCTACACAACAGATTACGTTAAGAGTCGAACATCTAACAGCTCATCCATTATCAAGTTCCCTAATACTCTATATATCGGCACAAGGCCCCAAACATGGCTACTAACCCAAATACACAGATATAAGCCCAGTCTCAGTCATTATACACAGTAATCTATCAATTGGGAAGGATCAAGTCCAAATCCCCAGTCACAATACCACCACACTCGTCACATGACGCGTGTTCCATCTCAGCACAGCACTGTATAGTGCAAATACGTGGTTTCAAACCCTCAATACATTATCTATTGCCACCACTCACAAAATCAGCACCTCGATGCTCAAGTCATAAACAAGGTCCAGCCTCAAGTCCTCCCGACTGGCCCAACATGATCTCACAGAGATTATATCTCGCCCCTCGATCGGGGAATCACAAGCCATAAGTCAATTATATTACTGAGCGCTCGATGCGTACACAGACGTGTGGAAGGAATTTCAAAAATTATATCTCAAGCCGAATCAAGTGCGCACGATAAGAATTCCAAGAAATGTGAAGTGTTTCCTAAAGGTTCGCAGCCTCCCGAGGATAAGTACAGGCGTCCCCGTACCGATCCGCGAGACGAGGAATCCGTTGGTATGATTTTTGAAAATTTTCTAGAAGTGGGCCCATGCCACGACCCCAAACCCGATCGTGATGGCGCCCAGCACGCTGCTAGGCCAACCCGACCAATTAACAACATTTACGGAGCTAAGAGCTCACTTTACCCAATTTTAAGCACAACAAAATAAGTCAGCGAAGACAAAAATACCAATACGGGGATCAAGCCCCAAACAATACAACTCTCATAGACTGAAGGGTCAAGAGTCATGAGCCTCTACAGATGACATGAGTGTAATAATGGTTTACATGATACCAAGTGCGGAAAGAAACAACAAATACATAATCAAAAGACAGTAGGCATGAGTATCGGGTCCTGCGAACTCTAAAGCTACCTCGAATATCCTACAGTAGTCGCCTCGAACAGCTACCGGATCAGGACAGCTGATCCTCACCATACAGATGTCTATTGAACCTTCAGAGTTTGGAAACACCATGATTCCTAGAAAATCCACAATAAAAGCGAACCAGCGATGAACCTCCCACGTGCCTTTGTTCTGTTTGTTGTTTAGTCCTTTTTCATGTGTTTCAAATCCGGCTGAGTTTCCGAATCTGTAATACAAGAAGTAGAACTTGCAACTCCCATTTCCCATGCGATTGTTGCTTGTTTTCTTGATGATTTTCAAGAGATCGAAGAATTTATGCACCGAGGGGACCTTGGTAAATATGAGCTTCTGCTCCCTTAACTCTTGGCCGAAAGCAATGTACCCAGCTATTTCTTCTAAGGTAGGAGTGAGTTCAAAATTGGAGAAATGGAACACATTGTTAGAAATATCATGATAACAGTAATAGCTACGGACTGGTAGTAAAACTAGCATGTCAATATCACAGGACAATGATAACGATCCTCGCAGGATCCCAATAACTGGCTCACATCCCATAAGTATACTCAACCGTCCAAGAAGGAGGTTCAACGGCTCAAGAGTAGCCAATATCACAATATAATATGCAACCATCCGAGAAGGAGGTTCGACGGCTCAAGAATAGCCAATATCGTAATACAGTAACAACAGGTCGGACTAAGCCATAATCCCCAAATCACAATCGACCCCGCACTCACAAAAGAGTACGTGTCTGGCCGCTATACATCGTCACAAAGTGGTATACCGGGGTTTCTAACCCGCTGGTCATCACCCACATCTATTACTCACCTTAATATGGCTCGACGACTACTCCGCGATGCCTTTTCCACGAGAATCAAGCTTCGCACACGTAGAATCTGATCAAATATGGTAGAAACACATCAAATTAAGCCAATGGAATTATACCCAATCAAAACAACTCAATTTACATCAAAATTCCCAAAGTTGTCAAAACCCGACTTTCGGTACGCTTGTCGAAAAATTACAAAAGTCACATATTCGGAACCCTCATCTCGATACGAGTCTAGGCATATAAAATATACCAAAATCGGACTCCATTTGCCCACTCAAATCGGTGTTTTTCTTCAATTTAGGCCTAGGGCTCAAACCCACCTTTAATCTTTAATTTACAGAGAATTAACCAAGGATTTCATGATAAAATGCTGTAATTAAGCAACAAAACTTACCTCCGATGAACACCCGATGATTTCCCAGCAATCTCCCGTGAGTCCCTCTCTCTAGAACTCAAAATTTATATTTATGGAGGGCAAACCCGCGACTGGTCTGTTCTGGTTTTTAATTTCACTGCCAGGTATTTTTGTTCTACGCATTCGTGATGCTCCTCACGCGAACGCGATGCTTTGTTCCGATCATACACGCGAACGCGTCCCCATTCCACGCGAACGCGATGCCTTATGAATTCCTTATACGCGAACGCGACCTTCATCCACGCGGACGCGATGCTCACAGTCTTCCTCTTACGCGACGTGGCACCTCCCCTCGCGAACGCGATGACCAAGTGGCCCCAGCCTACGCGAACGCGGGCCTTGCCCTCGCGAACGCGAAGGCTTAACCTTCTGCACAGTTTCTGCAATTTTTCTGCAGATTTTCCATGTTCAGAAATGCCGGATGATGGTCCGGATTCACCCCGAGGCCCCCGGGACCCCAACGAAACGAACTTGTTCCAATCCTCAAAACACGTCTAATAACATCAAAACCCATAATTCACATCGAATTCAAGCCTAAATTCCTTAAAACATTCCGAATTACACAATCAATCAAAACCCGACTAAACGATGTCCGAATGACCTGAAATTTTGCAGGCACATCCAAAATCACCTAACGGAGCTACTGCAACTGTTCGAATTCCATTCCGACCCCGGATCAAAATCTCACCTACCGTTCAGATTTCGCCAAAATTCAACCTTAGCCAATTCAAGCCTATTTCTACACCGGGCCTCCAAAATAAATTCTGATCGCTCCCCTAAGTCACAAATCACCTCCCGGAACTAACCAAATCATTAGAATCTGATTTCGAGAACTCTAACTAAATAGTTAACTCTAGGTTGACTTTCCATATTCAAGCTTCCTTCAAAAAGGCTATTTGCCTTATTTTCAACCAAAATCACTCCTAATTCACCCGATAGACTCTAACATTGATACAGACTTATAATCCAGATTCCAAATACAGTATATCAATTGAACATAAAGCAAGCATATTCAAAACTTTTCTCATGTCAAAAGACTACTAAGAACCCTAATCGTGCTTGAGTGCATTTGACTAAGCATAGATAGGTATATTTATCAAAGAAGACATAATACTAGCAGAGAAATATTACTAAGTAGAGATTATTTCCGAAGATTAAACTAATCTAAACATGCAGTGGTTTAAACGACTAACAAGAAAAGAATCTAAACAGAATTCTTACTGAAAACATGAAGATGATGAAGAAGTAAACAAAGAAGACAAAAATCACAAAAATCGTAAAAAACAGATAAAAGAGAGGAGGGGACTTAGCTTGCAGGATCTGTCTCCTGTGCTATTCCCATTTTCTTGTTATTTTCTTTTTCTTTTTCTTTCAGACTTCAAGTCGAAGCCTTTTCCAGTTTCTTTTTCTTTCTTTTTTCTAGTTTTCTTTTTTAAACTTCAAGGTGAAGTCTTTTTATTGTTTCAGTGGTAGAAATAGGTTTAGGATATCATGAGGGAAAGGTTTTGTTCAAGGTTCAATTTTTAGGTCGGCCGGAGTTAGGGTTCCAGCGACCTATTTTGGGATATTCGAGCACTTGGAGGGTTATTCGAAGGAAACTAACTATGGGAGGGGGGTGATAGATTAGGTTTTGAGGGTTAGGTGGTGTTAATTTGGGAGGGGTTCTCATAGTTTTGGTCACCGGAGAGAAACTCCACTGACCGAAATTTCAAGAAGGTGAATGTTTTCTAGGGCTTCTTGGGCTTTGAGTGTGTTTCATGGTGGGGAAGAAGGGAAACAAGGTTTGGGAGGCTGAGAGTTGGCCAGAGACCGCCATGGGAGGCGGCCAGTCTCCATGGCCGGCATTTAAGAAGAAGGGAGGGAGAAGATGAAATGGGCAGCTAGGGTTTAGAAGATTAGGGAATGGCCGGTCTCTGAAGAGACCGTACCTATATATACTCGAGGCGTCTGATAAATCCCTGGCCGTTGGATCAAGTGAGATCGATGGCCAGGATTAATTCCCCTAAAATGGTGTAGTTTCAATTAAATGAGAGATTAACTCACATCCGTTAGATTTCAAAGTGTGGACGGTTGGGATTTGATCATAGATTTTGGTTAATTAATTAATTCCGGTTAAAGTCTCAGCCATTGGATTTAGTGTGATAGAAGGCTAAGATCATTTCTCAATTCAAAAGTGTCGGACCGGATCTCTCAACTGGTCTAGGCCAGTGTATTTGGGTTAGCATTTGGCCCAATTCCATTATTTTTTGTATTTTTTTTTTGTATTTTGATTATTTTTGTGGTATTTTCTTTTGTATTTCATTTTTTTCCTCTTGTATTATTTTCAATTATTCAATTTCCTACTTTCTCTAATTTTCTTATATTTATTTGACATTTTTCTACTATTTTTTCTCTAATTTCCGTTATTATTGTCTCTTTTTGTTAATTTTCCTTTTAACTACTTAAATTGAAATATTTGTATTTAACCTATTTTTTTTTATTTTCTAATTTTAATTTCTAATTGTTTGGACACACAAATGCATCTTATTTCAATCAAAGCATATAATTGCACATAAAAATATTATTTATTTTAATTTTGGAATTTATTGCTTAGAGCAAAAATCACGTGCTCATAAGGTTCGTAGCCGTTATGTATAAGTGTTAGAGATTTCTATATGGAATTGGCAATCACCAATGAAAGCACCAGTACAGGTATGTTTGATCCGAAATTGCAAAGTCTTATGGTTTTGTCACGACCCCAAACCCGATCGTGATGGAGCCCAGCACACTGCTAGGCCAGCCCGACCGATTAACAACATTTACGGAGCTAAGAGCTCACTTTACCCAATTTTAAGCACAACAAAATAAGTCAATGAAGACAAAAATACCAATACGGGGATCAAGCCCCAAATAGTACAACTCCCATAGACTGAAGGGTCAAGAGTCATGAGCCTCTACAGATGACATGAGTGTAATAATGGTTTACATGATACCAAGTGCGGAAAGAAACAACAAATACAGAATCAAAAGACAGTAGGAAGGAGTATCGGGTCCTGCGAACTCTACAGCTACCTCGAATATCCTACAGATGTCGCCTCGAACAGCTACCGGATCACTGTTGAGAGGTACCTGGATCTGCACACAAGGTGCAGGGAGTAAAATGAGTATTGCCGGACTCAGTGGTAATAAACAGGGGTAAGACATCACAGATAAGAAATCCGCAATAAAGCACTATGTAAAGCTGTAATCAAGTACCCTGTCACAGTTCAATATCAACAGTAAAGTACCAACAAGTATCAACAACAAGTATAATAGCTAGCAGGTGTAGCTAAATGCAATGCAATGCATGAAATGACCGCTACGGCGCGTAGCCCGATCCAATTTGGGTACCCGTGCTCACCGTAGGGGTTCAGACTCCGGAGGGGCTCCTACAGCCCAAGCACAATATTACTGCGGCGTGCAGTCCGATCCAACATATATACAGCTAATATCCAATTGCAGCCTCATAGGCTCAAAAGTAGTTTTGAAAAATCTTTTATCATTTTTCAATTGAAAACAATATGTCAAAGTTCCATAGTTTGGAAAATCATAATAACAGTAATAGCTCCGGACTGGTAGTAACACTAGCATGTCAATATCACGGAAACATTGATAACGATCCTCGCAGGAACCCAATAACTGGCTCACACCCCACAAGTATACTCAACCGTCCAAGAAGGAGGTTCAACGGCTCAAGAGTAGCCAATATCACAATATAGTATGCAACCATCCGAGAAGGAGGTTCGACGGCTCAAGAATAGCCAATATCATAGCACAATGCCAACAAGTCGGACTAAGCCATAGTCCCCAATCCAATCGACCCCGCACTCACATGAGAGTACATGTCTCGCCTCTATACAGCGTCACAAAATGGTATACCGGGGTTTCGAACCCGCTGGTCATCACCCACATCTATTACTCACCTCAATACGGCTCGACGACTACTCCGCAATGCCCTTGCCACGAGAATCAAGCTCCACACGCGTAGAATCTGATCAAATACAGTAGAAATACAACAAATTAGGCCAATGGAACGATACCCAGTCAAAACAACTCAATTTACATCAAAATTCCCAAAGTTGCCAAAACCTGACTTTTGGTACGCTTCTCGAAAAATTTCAAAAGTCACATATTCGGAACCCTCATCTCAATACGAGTCTAGGCATATAAAATTTACCAAAATCGGACTCCATTTGTCCACTCAAATCAGTGTTTTTCTTCAATTTTTGGCCTAGGGCTAAAACCCACCTTTAATCTTCCATTTACAGAGAATTAATCAAGGATTTCATGATAAAATGCTGTAATTAAGCCACAAAACTTACCTCCGACGAACACGCGATGATTTCCCAGCAATCTCCCATGAGTCTCCCTCTCTAGAACTCAAAATTTGTATTTATGGAGTGCAAACCCGCGACTGGCTTGTTCTGGTTTTTAATTTCACTTCCAGGTAATTTTGCTCTACGTGTTCGCGATGCCCTCACGGGAATGCGATGCCTTGTTCCACTCCTTCATCGCGAACGCGGCGTATAGTCACGTGTCCGCGAAGGCCATTCTCCCCAGCCGCCGGACTTTCCTCTACGCGAACGCGTAAGGTCTCACGCGAACGCGTTGCTTCGCCTGATCCTCCTTCGCGAACGTGGCACCTCCCCTCGCGAACGCGATGACCAACTGGCCCCAGCCTACGCGAACGCTGGCCTTGCCCTTGCGCGAACGCGAAGGCTTAAATGGTGCCCAGTGATCTGCAATTTACAGCAGACTTTTCATGTTCAAAAATGCCGGACGATGGTCCGGATTCACCCCGAGGCCCCCGGGACCCCAACAAAAACCACCAACATACTCCAAAACACGATACGAACTTGTTCCAAGCATATAAACACCATCTTAAACATCAAAATCACCATTTTCACACAGATTCAAACCTAAGTTTCTTCAAAACTTCTGAAACTAACATTCAATCAAAAACCCGACCAAACGACGTCCGATTGACCTGAAAACTCACACACATCCAAAATCACATGACGAAGCTACGGAAATTGTCGAAATTCTATTCCGACCCCCGGATCAAAATCTCACATACCGCTCGAATTTCGCCAAAATTCAACCTTAGCCAATTCAAGCATATTTCTACACCGGACCTCCAAATTCAATTCCGATTGCTCCCCTAAGTCACAAATCACCTCCCGTAACAAACCAAATCATCAGAATCTAATTCCGAGCCCTTTAACCAAATAGTCAACTCCGGGTTGACTTTCCTTATTCAAGTTTCCTTCAAAAAGGCTATATGTCTCATTTTCAATCCAATTCACTCCTAACGCGCCCAATACCAATGATGAAACATAAAGCAATACAATAAGGGAGAAACAGGGCGGTAATACCTGAGTCGATGGGTCGGGTCATCACATTCTTCCCAACTTAAACAAACGCTCGTCCTCGAGCGGACCCAGAGTTGTACTAGAAGCAACCCAATAGCTGAATGACCTTACCAAGAATATACTCGGGGTGATCCCACATCACCCTATCTCACATAAGTTTGATAACACAATATAGCTGGAATTTCATTGTCTATTGAAACTATAAAACACATTGCACTTTATGAAATCATATGCCAAATGCTAATCCCATGCCTATACTCACGATACACTAGAATCCATTGCAATAACCCATACTCACTACTCCGGGCGAGATCATATGATGTATCAATAACCCAATCACTCGAGATGATAGTCTCTAATCACAACAACTAGCCACAATAACCAAATACTAGTAGAAATAACCTTTCTCATTAGCTAAAGTCTTAGTCCAACACCTTCATATACTGCCCACGGCAACCGAACACGCGATATATCGAATCCATCTCTCAAGTCACCCATTCATGAATCCATTTCCCTTTTAACTGATACCACAATAGATTTTGGAGCTGAACCTCAATATTACCTTTATAACCAGCTAAAATCACATATACTCACACTCATTATTGGCTCCAACGATCATTTCGATTATAACACACCGCACTGGTGATATGACACCTCAACACCGGCCTAAGCCACGACGAGCATAACACATGCTCCAATAAGAAACGTCTGAACATACTCAAATCATGACAACTGACTCAAACAAAAGAGTTGTAATTCAATTCCTCTGTACCATCATAACATAGAACTGAGATCGCGTCTCGCATTATAGAAATAGAGTACCTGAATCCTCCTCGAGAGGTCATAACATCACGTGGCCTTGCCACAATTCATGATTCTATCCAAACACCATTACTCATGAAGCACCTCAAGTTACCAAGCTCAAAAAGGTCAACCACACACATATCTAGGTCTTGAACCCAAGCAATCAACCTCACCCACGGTGAAACAATTAACGTATGCTATCAAATCCTGAAAGGACAAAACCGATGTGCCATTCGCCAAGCGATACTCAAAACGGACTTTCCTCAGCAGTGAAGAAGTATTGTATACCAGGGAGCATATAACTAACTCTATTTTTGCATTACACTGTTGTGGCGTGCAACCCGCTCCAATGGCATACCCGTGGCGGCATACCACCCGATCCAGATACCATACCGGAGGCGGCGTGCCACCCGATCCAAATAACCCTACCTGTGGCAGCGCGCCACCCGATCCATATAGAACCCTCACCAAAGAAATGCGCGTCGAGTCAAGTTGCTCATTATATTAAAACATATATAGCCTCAAGTTCGGCCACAAGAAACGCATCCGACAAAGTTCCCCAATACAGGAACTGAATACATAGTACACTGACATCCGCCACAAAGGCCCAACTGACAAAGCAATACCTACCAGCCGTCCGCCGGCCCTAGGGTACATCTACCTTGCTGGAGCATAATCTGATAAACTCTGCCACGTAGTTTGTGGCATTTTCTAATATAGTCCATATCACATTAGTCTAGACAACCTGACCCATGACAACCAGTCAGCAATCAAGTATCACAATCCGAATTCATCATATCAAGTTAAGTGACAGCCAGTAGGGCTTCCGAATTCCAATAATCATTAAACGGTGCTGATACACACAATATACCACCACCGCATAGGTGGATTTACGAGAACTTCAAGTCTCCAACACATATACAACACATGAATCACTATGCCTGATTCCACACTCCACCGACCGAATACATATCGCACATCAAGCATTCATTCATACCACGAAAGCCATTCATAAATTTCACAATGCCATCACGACTCAATTATTAAATTCGATCCCACAAGAGGATACCACCATACCACTAGATATTATCAGTTTACATTACCTTATCCTTTTTGACCATATACCCTGCCAAATAACTAGAATAGCAGTACCATTTTCTTCAATCACCAGAAAGATCGATTCTTAAATCACCTGCAGCTGCCTACGCTACTCAATAATTTTAATGACTTCCCATATATTATGAACTGATCTCAAAACCTTGAATATGCCATTATCAACTTTTCGTAACACATCGCATATACCATACCACACTAAGACAACATGGAAATTCATATCCCTTTCCTATGCCGCAAACATCGGTGCACTCAACTAGTCAAGGACTTTCATGATCCCATATAGAGAAAACTCATTACACATTCCAAGCCTTGCATACCAACAGGTTTTCAAACCACGGTAAAATGCATCATAAACTCTTTCTCCCAATTACAATTATATTTCATATGTTAAATTGCCACGACTGAGTCTTTATTCCCATATTGAGTTGCACAATATCTGCAAGACTAATTACTTCAATCACGTACCTAGAATTAATCGTATTCCTTATCATATCGTTTCTGTTTATTAACAAGTTGTTCCATTTACCCAGTTTCCTTTCTGATTCATCTTTAATTTAATATTAGCACTTACTGTAACACCATAATACATCAACTCATGTTACCACACTAGACTCGTACATAAGACCCATAGGCCGCAAAATATTCCCTCAATGTTTCCCAGAAGTACCACATTCTATAATACATTATTTTGAAGAACTTTATGCGATTTGAATTCGTTATCATTACCTTCCAATACGGTTACATAGAATCCCATCATTCACATAATATAAAACAAGTCTTGATCTCTTCTAACGAAACCATCGTCCTTAGCCACATGCATAATCTTAAGACAGCTGACTGTTACAAGCAAAATCTTAAACACCGTAAAACAATTCTCGTGCGTCATTCACCCTTATTCAGCTGTAATTCAACTGTCTTATTAAACAGAACCACTCGTTCCTTGCTAGATCTCTGACACCGCAGAACATGATTACATACAGGTATAATTAGCTATCTTTCTTTTCTATACACCCGACATTCTTTACCAACATCAGTTCCAAACATCCTAGTATTTCTTCACATCTACGAAGCACCATAACCTTTATCAAAATTTCCCAACATAACTAGAGACAGAACCAACACAGCACACAACAATTCAATCAGTTACTCAACAACAACCTCCCCAACTTGGCTCGGAGCTATACATCAAAGCACTTTTAGCCACTCCTAGCATCCTTACTCAAACGATGCCACATTGTTCTAGTTAGATTAAACTCAAGTCATTTACAAGCTTCGGTGGAGATTCGAATCATCAGAAATATTAACTCTTTTGCAATTCTTGTATTCATTCACACACAACAGTTAATCCCACTCTTTAAGAGACAAAAATCTTTCTAAGTCCCAAACATTCCAAACATTTTGACAGAGTTTCCTTTGTAATTTGGTATATCCACCTGCCAGAGAATCACCAACCATCCTACCAATACATTCACAACTCGACAAGACATCATAATGCATATCGACAACATTAGTCTCAATAATACACAAATCATATTATCATAATTGTTACCTGAACATGCGTTGTACCTGCTCGAATCATAACACATATAAAATATCTTTCAATTACACATGAGAATCGACCCACTTGCTTCTTCTCAATTTAGCATTTCAGCGCAATACCTTCCACCAGGATACACATAGCATAATTACTTTAGTCTTCCTGAGTTTTAACTCGTTCCACTACACATAAGGCACTTTACCTTTCAATTAAGAGTTATAATAAATATTCACCACGCCCATAGCTCGGGGCTACGTAACAGATTAGATAAGGGTCGAACAATTAACAGCTCATCCATTAGTAAGCCTCCCAAATACTCTACAGATCGGCACAAGGCCCCAAACATGGCTACTAACCCAAATACACAGATATAAGCCCAGTCTCAGTCATTATACACAGTAATATATCAATCGGGAAGGATCAAGTACAAATGCCCAGTCACAATACCACCACGCTCGTTACATGACGCGTGTTCCATCTCAGCACAACACTGTATAGTGCAATTACGTCAAACCCTCAATACATTATCTATTGCCACCACTCACAAAATCAGCACCTCGATGCTCAAGTCATAAACAAGGTCCAGCCTCAAGTCCTCCCGACTGGCCCAACATGATTTCACAGAGATTATATCTCGCCCCTCGATCGGGGAATCCAAAGCCATAAGTCAATTATATTATTGAGCGCTCGATGCGTACACAGACGTGTGGAAGGAATTTCAAAATTATATCTCAAGCTGAATCAAGTGCGCACGATAAGAATTCCAAGAAATGTGAAGTGTTTCCTAAAGGTTCGCAGCCTCCAGAGGATAAGTACAGGCATCCCCGTACCGATCCACAAGACTCTACTAACCGTCTCAAGACTCATGAGACCTAGTAAACCTAGGCTCTGATACCAACTTGTCACGACCCCAAACCCGATCGTTATGGCGCCCAGCACACTGCTAGGCCAGCCCGACCAATTAACAACATTTACGGAGCTAAGAGCTCACTTTACCCAATTTTAAGCACAACAAAATAAGTCAATGAAGACAAAAATACCAATACGGGGATCAAGCCCCAAACAATACAACTCTCATAGACTGAAGGGTCAAGAGTCATGAGCCTCTACAGATGACATGAGTGTAATAATGGTTTACATGATACCAAGTGCGGAAAGAAACAACAAATACATAATCAAAAGACAGTAGGCATGAGTATCGGGTCCTGCGAACTCTAAAGCTACCTCGAATATCCTACAGTAGTCGCCTCGAACAGCTACCGGATCAGGACAGCTGAGAGGTACCTGAATCTTCACACAAGGTGCAGGAAGTAAAATGAGTAATGCCAGACTCAGTGGTAATAAATAGGGGTAAGACGGCATAGATAGGAAATCCACAATAAATCACTATGTAAAGCTGTAACCAATACCCTGTAACAGTTCAATATCAACAAGTAGAGAGCCAACAATATCAACAACAAGTATAACAGCTAGCAGATGCAGCTAAATGCAATGCAATGCATGAAATGACCGCTACGGCACGCAGCCCGGTCCAATTTGGGTAACCCGTGCTCACTGTGGGGGTTCAGACTCCGGAGGGGCTCCTACAGTCCAAGCACAATATCATGAATATACGCTACGGCGCGCAGCCCGATCCACTACTAGTCAGCTAATATGCAAATGCAGCCTTGCAGGCTCAAAAGTAGTTTTGAAAACTCTTTTATCATTTTTCAGTTGAAAACAGTAAATGTCAAGTTCCAGAGATTGGAAATATCATTATAACAGTAATAGCTACGGACTGGTAGTAAAACTAGCATGTCAATATCACAGAATAATGATAACGATCCTCGCAGGATCCCGATAACTGGCTCACAGGTCATAATCGTACTCAACCGCCCAAGAAGGGGGTTCAACGGCTCAAGAGTAGCCAATATCATAATATAATATGCAACCATCCGAGAAGGAGATTCGACGACTCAAGAATAGTCAATATCATAACACAGTATCAACAGGTTGGACTACACCATAGTATCCAAATCACAATTGACCCCGCACTCACAAGAGAGTACGTGTCTCGCCGCTATACAGCGTCACAAAGTGGTATACCGGGGTTTCGAACCCGCTGGTCATCACCCACATCTATTACTCACGTCAATATGGCTCGATGACTACTACGTGATTCCCTTGCCATGAGAATCAAGCTCTGCATGCGTAGAATCTGTTCAAATATAGTAGAAACACAACAAATTAGGCCAATGAGACGACACCTAGTCAAAACAACTCAATTTACACCAAAAATGACAAAGTTGCCAAAACCCGACTTTTGGTACGCTTCTCAAAAAATTACGAAAGTCACATATTCGGAACCCTCATCTCAATACGAGTCTAGGCATTTAAAATTTACCAAAATCCGACTCCATTTGCCCACTCAAATCAGTGTTTTTCTTCAATTTTGGGCCTAGTAAAACCCACCTTTAATCTTCCATTTAAATAGAATTAACCAAGGATTTCATGATAAAATGTTGTAATTAAGCCACAAAACTTACCTCTGATGAACACCCAATGATTTCCCATCAATCTCCCGTGAGTCTCCCTCTCTAGAACTTAAAATTTGTATTTATGGAGTGCAAACCCGCGACTGGCCTATTCAGGTTTTTAATTTCACTGCCAGGTAATTTTGCTCTACGCGTTTGCGATGCCCCTCACGCGAATGTGATGCCTTGTTCCACTCCTTCATCGCGAATGCGACGTATAGTCACGCGTCCGCGAAGTCTATTCTCCCCAGCCTCCGGACTTTCCTCTACGCGAACGCGTAGGGTCTCACGCGAACGCGTGGCTTCGCCTGATCCTCCTTCTCGAATGCAGAGCCTCCCCTCGCGAACACGATGACCAACTGGCCCCAGCCTACGGGAACGCGGGGCCTTGCCCTCGCGAACGCGAAGGCTTAACCTTCCGCATAGTTTCTGCAATTTTCCTGCAGTTTTTCCATGATCAAAAATGCCGGATGATGGTCCGGATTCACCCCGAGGCCCCCGGGACCCCAACGAAAACCACCAACATACTCCAAAACATGATACGAACTTGTTCCAATCATAAAAACACCATCTTAAACATCAAAATCACCATTTTCACACGGATTCAAACCTAAGTTTCTTCAAAACTTCCGAAACTAACATTCAATCAAAAACCCGACCAAACGACGTCCGACTGACCTGAAAATTCATAGACATCCAAAATCACATGACGAAGATATAGAAATTGTCGGAATTCCATTTCGACCCCCAGATCAAAATCTCACCTACCGCTCGGACCTCCGAATTCAATTCTGATCACTCCTCTAAGTCACAAATCACCTCCCGGAACTAACCAAATCATCAGAATCCGATTCCTAGCACTCTAACTAAATAGTCAACTCCAGGTTGACTTTCCATATTCAAGCTTCCTATAAAAAGGCTATATGCCTCATTTTCAATCCAATTCACTCTTAACTCACCCGATAGACTTTACCACTGATATAAAAATATAAAACACATAAATACAAGGTAACGGGGTGGTAATTCCCATGACGACGGGCTGGGTCATCACATTTTCCCTAATTTAAACAAATGCTCGTCCTCGAGCGGACCTAGAGTTATACTAGATGCAACCCAATAGTTGAATGACCTTACCAAGCATATATTCGGGCGATCCCACATCGCAATCGCCCTATCTCACATAAATCCGATAACACCATATAGCTGAAATTTCACAAACCATCTGAACCATAAACCACATTGCACTTTCTGAAATCATATGCCAAATGCTAATCCCATGCCTATACTCAGGATACACTCGAATCCACTGCAATAACACATACTCACTACTCCGGGTGGGATCATGTGATGTATCAACAACCCAATCACTCGAGACGATAGTCTCTAATCACAACAACTGGCCACAACAACCAATTACTAGCAGAAAGAACCTTTCTCGTTAGCTAAAGTCTTAGTCCAACACCTTCATATACTACCCACAGCAACCCAACACGTGATATATCGAATCTATCTCTCAGGTCACCCATTCATGAAAACATTTCCCTTTTAACTGATACCACAATAGATTTCGGAGCCGACCTCGATATACCTTTCTAACTAGCTGAAATCACATATACTCACACTCATTATTGGCTCCAACGATCATTTCTATTATAACACACCACACAGGTGATATGACACCTCAAATCATGACGAGCACAACACAGGCTCCAATAAAAACGTCTGAACATACTCAAATCATGACAACTGACTCAAACAAAAGAGTTGTAATACAATTCCTCTATACCATCATAACATAGAACTGAGATCGTGTCTCGCATTATAGAAATAGAGTACCTGAATCCTCCTCGAGAAGTCATAACATCACGTGGCATTGCCACAATTCATGATTCTATCCAAACACCATTACTCATGAAGCACCTCAAGTTACCAAGCTCAAACGGTCAGCCACGCACATATTTAGGCCTGAACTTAAGCAATCGACCTCACCCACGGTGAAACAATTAGTGTATGCTATTAAATCATGAAAGGACACAACCGATGTGCCATTCGCTGAGCGATGCTCAATACTGACTTTTCCTCAGAAGCCAGGAAGTATTGTATACCAGGTAACATATAACCATCTCTATTTTTGCATTACACTGTTGCGGCGTGCAACCCGCTCCAATGACATACCCGTGGCGGCATGCCACCCGATCCAGATACCATACCGGTGGCGGCGTGCCACCCGATCCAAATAACCCTACCTGTGGCGGCGCGCCACCCGATCCATATAGAACCCTCGCCAAAGAAATGCGCGTCGAGTCAAGTTTCTCATTATATTAAAACATATATAGCCTCAAGTTCGGCCACAAGAAACGCATCCGACAAAGTTGCCTAATACCGGAACGGAATCCATGGTAGAAACCTCTGCACTAATATCCGCCACGAAGACCCAACTGACAAAGCAATACCTACCAGTCGCCCGCTGGTCCTGGGTACAACTACCCTGCTGGAGCATACTCTGATGCACTCTGCTATGCATTTTGTGCCATTTCCATCATAGTCCATATCACATTAGTCTAGACAACCTGACCCATGACAACCAGTCAGCAATCAAGTATGACAATCCGAATTCGTCATATCAAGTTAAGAGAGAGCCACTAGGGCTTCTGAATTCCAATAATCATTAAACGGTGCTGATACACACAATATACCACCACCGCATAGGCGGATTTACGAGAACTTCAAGTCTCCAACTCATATACAACACATGAATCACTATGCCTGATGCCACACTCCACCAAACGAATACATAACCACTACTAAAAAAACCAGGGTTTAACGACGGACAAAATCTGTGGCTAAATAGAAAAATCCGTCGCTAATCTTATTTAGCGACGGATTAGCGACAGATTACCAAAAGATTCTGCTAGCAACGAGCATTTTAGCGACAGATTAGCGACGACATTCGTAGCTAATTCCAATTTTTTATGTAGTGAACGCACATCAAGCATTCATTCATACCACGAAAGCCATTCAGAAATTTCACTATGCCATCACGACTCAATTATTACAGTCGATCCTACAAGAGGATACCACCATACCACTAGATATTATTAGTTTACATTACCTTGTCCTTTTGGACCATATACCTGCCAAATCACTAGAATAGCAGTACCATTTTCTTCAATCACCAGAAAGATCGATTCTTAAATCACCTGCAGCTGCCCACGCCACTCAATTATTTTAATGACTTCCTATATATTATGAACTGATCTCAAAACCTTGAATATGCCATTATCAACTTTCCATAACACATCGCATATACCATACCACACTAAGACAACATGGAAATTCATATCCCTTTCCTATGTCGCAAATATCGGCGTACTGAACTAGTCAAGGACTTTCATGATCACATATAGAGAAAACTCATTACACATTCCAAGCCTTTCATACCAACAGGAAAAATTCACTCATTTTCAAACCACTGTAAAACACATCATAAACTCTTTCTCCCAATTACAATTATATTTCATAAGTTAAACTGCCGGGACTGAGTCCTTATACCCATACCGAGTTGCACAATATCTGCAAGACTGATTACTTCAATCACACACCAAGAATTAATCGTATTCCTTATCATACCGTTTCAATTTATTAACAAGTTGTTCCATTTACCCAATTTCCTTTCTGATTCATCTTTAATTTAATATTAGCCCTTACTGTAACACCATAATACATCAACTCATGTTACCATACTAGACTCGTACATAAGACCCATAGGCCGTAAAATATTCCCTCAATGTTTCCCAGAAGTACCACATTCTACAATACATTATTTTGAAGAACTTTATGCGATTTGAATTCGTTATCATTACCTTCCAATACGGTTACATAGAATCCCATCATTCACATAATATAACACAAGCCTTGATCTCTTCTAACGAAACCACCGTCCTTAGCCACATGCACAAACTTAGGACACCTGATTGTTACAAGCAAAATCTTAAACACCGTAAAACAATTCTCGGGCGTTATTCACCCTTATTCAGCTATAATTCAACTGTCTTATTGAACAGAACCACTCGTGCCTTACTAGATCTCTAACACCACAGAACATGATTACATACAGATACAATTAGCTATCTTTCTTTTCTATACACCGAACATTCTTTACCAACATCAGTTCCAAACATCCTAGTATTTCTTCACATCTATGAAGCACCATAACCTTTATCAAAATTTCCCAACATACCTAAAGACAGAATGAACACAGCACACAACAGTGCAATCAGTTACTCAACAACAACCTCCCCAACTTGGCTCGGAGCCATACATCAAAGCACTTTTACCTACTCATAGCATCCTTACTCAAATGATGCCACAATGTTCTAATTAGATTAAACTCAAGTCATTTACAAGCTTCGGCGGAGATTCGAATCATCAGAAATATTAACTCTTTTGCAATTCTTGTATTCATTCACACACAACAGTTAAGCCCACTCTTTAGGAGATAAAAATCTTTCTAAGTCCCAAACTTTCCAAAAATTTTGACAGAGTTTCCTTTGTAATTTGGCGTATCCACCTGCCAGAGAATCACCAACCATCATAGCAATACATTCACAACTCGACAAGACGTCATAATGCATATCGACAATATTTGTCTCAATACTACACAAATCATATTATCATAATTGTTACCTGAACATGCGTTGTACCTGCTCGAATCATAACACATATCAAATATCTTTCCATTACACATGAGAATCAACCCACCTACTTCTTCTCAATTTAGCATTTCAGCGCAATACCTTCCACCAAGATACACATAGCATAATCACTTTAGTCTTCTTGAGTTTGACCTCGTTCCACTACACATAAGGCACTTTATCTTTCAATTAAGAGATATGATAAATATTCACCACGCCCATAGCTCGGGGCTACACAACAGATTAGATAAAGGTCGATCTATTAACAGCTCATCCATTAGTAAGCCTCCCTAATACTCTACAGATCGGCAGAAGACCCCAAATATGGCTACTAACCCAAATACACAGATATAAGCCCAGTCTCATTCATTATACATAGTAATCTATCAATCGGGAAGGATCAAGTACAAATCCCAGTCAGAATACCACCACGCTCGTCACATGATGCGTGTTCCATCTCAGCACAGCACTATATGGTGCAACTACGGGGTTTCAAACCCTCAAAACATTATCTATTGCCACCACTCACAAAATCAGCACATCGATGCTCAAGTCATAAACAAGTTCCAGCCTCAAGTCCTCCCGACTGGCCCAACATGATCTCACAAAGATTATATCTCGCCCCTCGATCGGGGAATCACAAGCCATAAGTCAATTATATTATTGAGCACTCAATGCGTACACAGACGTGTAGAAGGAATTTCAAAAATTATATCTCAAGCTGAATCAAGTGCGCACAATAAGAATTCCAAGAAATGTGAAGTGTTTCCTAAAGGTTCGCAGCCTCCCGAGGATAAGTACAGGCATCCCCGTACTGATCCACAGGACTCTACTAACCGACTTAAGACTCATGAGGCCTAGTAAACCTAGGCTCTGATACCAACTTGTCACGACCCCAAACCCGGTCGTGATGGCACCCAGCACACTGCTACGCCAGCCCGACCAATTAACAACATTTACGGAGCAAAGAGCTCACTTTACCCAATTTTAAGCACAACAAAAAAATCAATGAAGACAAAAATACCAATACGGGGATCAAGCCCCAAACAGTACAACTCCCATAGACTCAAGGGTCAAGAGTCATGAGCCTCTACAGATGACATGAGTGTAATAATGGTTTACATGATACCAAGTGCAGAAAGAAACAACAAATATATAATCAAAAGACAGTAGGAAGGAGTATCGGGTCCTACGAACTCTGCAGCTACCTCGAATATCCTACAGAAGTCGCCTCGAACAGCTATCGGATCAGGACTGCTAAGAGGTACCTGGATCTGCACACAAGGTGCAGGGAGTAAAATGAGTACTGCCAGACTCAGTGGTAATAAACAGGGGTAAGACAGCATAGATAGGAAATCCACAATAAAGCACTATGTAAAGCTGTAACCAATACCCTGTAACAGTTCAATATCAACAGTAAAGTACCAACAAGTATCAACAAAATAGTATAACGGCTAGCAGATGTAGCTAAATGCAATGCATTGCATGAAATGACCGCTACGGCGCGTAGCCCGATCCAATTTGGGTACCCATGCTCACTTTGGGGGTTCAGACTCCGGAGGGGATCGTACAGCCCAAGCACAATATCATGAATATACGATGTGGCGTACAGCCCGATCCACTACCAGTCAGCTAATATGCAAATGCAGCCTCGCAGGCTCAAAAGTAGTTTTGAAAACTCTTTTATCATTTTTCAGTTTAAAACAGTAAATGTCAAGTTCCAGAGATTGGAAATATCATGATAACAGTAATAGCTACGGACTAGTAGTAAAACTAGCATGTTAATATTACAGAACAATGATAACGATCCTCGCAGGATCCCAATAACTGGCTCACAGCCCATAAGTATACTCAATTGTCCAAGAAGGAGGTTCAACGGCTCAAGAGTAGCCAATATCACAATATAATATGCAACCATCCGAGAAGGAGGTTCGACGGCTCAAGAATAGCCAATATCATAACACAGTTTCAACAGGTCGGACTACGCCATAGTCGCCAAATCACAATCGACCCCTCACTCGCAAGAGAGTACGTGTCTCAGCGCTATACAGTGTCACAAAGTGGTATACTGGGGTTTCGAACCTGCTGGTCATCACCCACATCTATTACTCACCTCAATATGGCTCGACGACTAGTCCGCGATGCCCTTGCCACGAGAATCAAGCTCCGCATGCATAGAATCTGATCAAATATAGTAGAAACACAACAAATTAGGCTAATGAGACGACACCCAATCAAAACAACTCAATTTACACCAAAAATGACAAAGTTTCCAAAATCCAACTTTCGGTACGCTTCTCGAAAAATTACGAAAGTCACATATTTGGAACCCTCATCTTAATACGAGTCTAGGCATATAAAATTTACCAAAATCGAACTCCATTTGCCCACTCAAATCAGTGTTTTTCTTCAATTTTGGGCCTAGGGATAAAACCCACCTTTAATCTTCCATTTACAGAGAATTAACCAAGGATTTCATGATAAAATTCTGTAATTAAGCCACAAAACTTACCTTCGATGAACACCCGATGATTTCCCAGCAATCTCCCGTGAGTCTCCCTCTCTAGAACTCAAAATTTGTATTTATAGAGTGCAAACCCGCGACTGGATTGTTCTAGTTTTTAATTTCACAGCCAGGTAATTTTGCTCTACGCGTTCGCGATGCCCCTCACGCGAATGCGATGCCTTGTTCCACTCCTTCATTGCGAACGTGACGTATAGTCACGCGTCCGTGAAGGCCATTTTCCCCAGCCACTGGACTTTCCTCTACGCGAACGCGTAGGGTCTCACGCGAACGCGTGGCTTCGCCTGATCCTCCTTCGCGAATGCAGCACCTCCCCTCGCGAACGCAGTGACCAACTGGCCCCAGCCTACGTGAACGTGGGCCTTGCCCTCGCGAACGTGAAGGCTTAACCTTCTGCATATTTTTGCAATTTTTCCGCAGTTTTTCCATGATAAAAAATGTCGGATGATGGTCCGGATTCACCCCGAGGCCCCCGGGACCCCAACGAAAACCACCAACGTACTTCAAAACACGATACGAACTTGTTCCAATCATAAAAACACCATATTAAACATCAAAATCACCATTTTCACACTGATTGAAGCCTAAGTTTCTTCAAAACTTCTGAAACTAACATTCAATAAAAAACCCGACCAAACGACGTCCGATTGACCTGAAAATTCACAGACATCCAAAATCACATGACGAATCTACAGAAATTGTCGGAATTCCATTCCGACCCCCAGATCAAAATCTCACATACCATTCGGATTTCGCCAAAATTCAACCTTAGCCAATTCAAGCCTATTTCTACACCGGACCTCCGAATTCAATTTCGATTGCTCTCCTAAGTCACAAATCACCTCTCGAAACTAACCAAATCATCAAAATTCGATTCCGGGCATTTTAACTAAATAGTCAACTCCGGGTTGACTTTCCATATTCAAGCTTCCTTCAAAAAGGCAATATGCCTCATTTTCAATCCAATTCACTCCTAACTCAACCGATAGACTTTAACACTGATATAAAAACATAAAACCCATAAATGCAAGGTAACGGGGTGGCAATTCCCATGACGATGGGCCGGGTCATCATAGGTTTTCTTTACTAACTAAAAATCAACCACATTTCACTACAAATTAACTACAATATTCATATAAAGCATTGTCTCTTTCATATTTACCTGCACAGCTACTACGTTTTTGAATTTATACTCTTCAGGTTCTTCAAGATCACTAAGGTTATTAGAGATTTCGTCGTCACCAGCAATAGAGGAATATCAAAGTGAAATAATAACTGAATCTAAGCAATTATGTATTGAAGAAGGACAAGTGTATCAGGACAAGCAAACAATAGCTGCTGCAATGAGGAATTATTCAGTGCAGCACAAGTTCCAGTTCGGAGTAAAAAGATCTAGTCATAGAACATATGTAGTTATCTTGTATTGTATTTGTAGTTAGTTGTAGTGTAAACTAAAATTGTGTAGCTACTAGCTTGTTGTATTGTATTTGTAGTTATGCTTTATGTATTCCATTTATAGCTAATTGTAGTTGATTGTAGTGTAACTACTTTTTTTTAGCTATTGGCTTATATGTGTAGCTGAAAGTTCCAAATGGCATTTCAAGGCAGTGTCAATTAACGATTCGGCAATGTTCAAGATAAGAAGTTTCAATCGACAACACACATGTTGCATAATGGATGAAACATTTATATAGCGCAAACGTACCGCAGCAGTAGTTAGTAGCATGGTTGTTCCAATGTATTGTGATCCTAAGACTGTGTACACACCAAAGGACATACAAACTAACATGTTATCTGAACATGGACTGAACTTAAGCTACATGCAAGCATGGAGAGCAAAGGAAAAAATATTATATTTTTTGAGAGGGAATCCGGGTAACTCCTACAATAAATTACCAAAATATTTTTATATTCTTGAGAAGAATTATTTTGGTTCTGTGGTTAAACTGAAGAAGGCAGCAGATGATTGCTTCTTATACGCCTTTGTTGCTCTTTCTACATTAATCAATGGTTGGAAACATTGTAGGCCGGTTGTTGTGGTTGATGGAACTTTTTTAAAATCAGCATACATGAGGATTATACTGACAACAAGTACAATATATGCAACAAGTAAATAAAATACATACATTATGGACAGTTTATATATTGTAGTTAAATTGTAGTTTAGTTGTAGTTGTTTTGTAGTTAGATAAATAAATAAAGTTAATTGTCTTTAACCTCAATATCCAAGTGTAGTTGTTATTTAATATTAATTTATGCATACAAAATGTAGGCACTATTTTGCCCTTGGCATATGCTGTGGTTGATTCTGAAAATGACGCGTCGCGGAAGTGGTTCTTTGAGAAATTCAAGGAGGCATATGGAGAAAGACTTCAATGTGTTGTTTTAGATAGGCATGAGAGTATATTGAAGGAAACTATGGACAACATATGAAGGCAACTATGGACAACATAATGTCTATCCGGGGATGGCACACTACTCTTGCATGTGGCATATATGGACAAATATAAGATCAAAATTCAAAAAGGGACATCTAGAATTACATGAATTGTACTTTGCTACAACCCGGTCATACACTTTGGATGAATTCAATGAAAGGATGATAAAGATTGAAGAGGTAGTAGACCCGCATGTAAAGTCTTACCTGTATGATATTGGCTATCATAGATGGTCAAGAGTACATGCAACGGTGAACAGAACTTTTACTATGACGTCAAACATTGTCGAGTCATTGAATGTTGTAACGAAAGAGGCAAGAGAGCTGCCAATATATGACCTATTTGAGTATATGAGAACTCTTATTGAATGTTGGACAAAAGAAAAGTTGTTGAAGGCAAAGGCTACTTTCATATTCCTTGGTCAAAAATTCCACGAAGAGTTGGATGATAACAACACGTTATCTCAGAAACTACGGGTAAGATATTCTTGATTAGTGCAGGAGAAAAAAAAATAGTAATAGATGCAGTTTTTTAGATTGTAGTTAAAATGTAGTATAATTGTAGATAATTGTTGTTATTTGTAGATAATTTGTAGATAAAATGTCTATAATCTAGTTAAATTTTTGATGTATCATTTTTTCTGTTCGTTTTTAAATTGTAGGTGAGAGCTTCAACAGATTATATACATACTGTGTTAGATGATGCGAAGCGGTACATTGTAAGTCTACAAAACAAGAAATATAGCTGTGGACAATTACAACTTGACAAACTTCCATGTGCACATGCTCTAGCAGCATTAAGGCACAGGAATGAAACACCTGAAAACTATTGCTCTCCATATTACACAAGGGAGAGCCTTCTTCTTACCTATGAAATGCTAGTAAATCCTCTTCCTGATGAAGCCAAATGGGATGTTCCCCAACATATTTTGGATGAGGTAGTAAAGCCACCAGCGGGAGATAAAAGGCAGCCAGGGAGACCTCAAAAGGAAAGATATAAAATATTTGATGAAATAAAGTCAAAGAAGTACAAGGTGTCATGCTGGAATTGTGGAGTTGAAGGGCATAACAAAAAAATTTGCAAGAATGTGCCAAAAAAGAAATGAATATTATGTGGTCAGAATAGTTGTTCAATTTAAATGTTAGCGTAAATAAGATTTTTCAGATCTGACCGATAACCTGTATTGGATTTGAAGATCAAATTTAACTAGAAACATCAATTTGTGTACCTGTATATTTACATGTTGTTTCTATGCATTCAAGCATGAATTGTTGTCATTTTTTATATAACAGTTAAACTTCTTACAAAACATATGACTTAAATAAATAAAGTACTCAATGTCAACTATTTCCATATTATGGTTAAAATGTAGTTTAGGTGTGGTGTACATGTAGTCATCTACAATAGTTATTTGCAATTTGTAGTTGGAATATAGTTCAATGTAGTTCAATTGTTAAATTGATAATTGTTATGAACATGGATGTTAGGATACCTGTATTTTATTCATCTTTATGATTTGTAACAACTGACATTCATATAAATATGTTCAATGGCACCTGAAGGTATTAGAGAACTCGAGTACGCGAGTATAACATCTGTTATCAAAAATAGTTTTGTACAAAAACTAAATGACTTCATTCCTACATTGTTTTCCAATACAACTACTAAATTACACAGACACAACTAGGAATAACAAAATTCATATTTCTTTCGTTGAACTTTAGTCCTCTCATTTTTTGCTGGTGCACCCTTCCTTCTGGCAAGCCTGCCAGTAACCTCACTCTCACTAATTGAGCCATCTTCTAGCTTCTTTGTGGCGTAGTCCCACAGTAGAGCTTCATAGCATATACGATGTGGGACAATATCACTCAAATCTTCCTTTGGGATGAAAAAATCACCACAGCTAATATATTCTGCAGAAGTAGCCACTCGCAATCCTTGCATAAGATGAGAATTTCTCAATATATAACAAACTAATAAAAAAAGAGGATAAAACATATAGAAAGGGAGATTTGTTTTTTTACAGTGAGCCTTCTTTCTGTTGTGGAATCTCAGCAACCAACTATTGAATGTCGAGAGGGTCCATAACCGCTTTCTCAATGTATGACTTTGAAGTCATGAAGTCAATGCCTTTGCGTTTACCATAGAAACCAGTGCATGACAAACAAAGAGGAATAATTCTTGCAAATTTGTCAAACATTTTCTGAACTGATTGATTACGGTTTGCTCTTACCAATGAATCATAAACATAAAGCTCCCTATCCTTAATGTCAAAAACTAGCAACGACCAATGAAAGTTATCAACAATATTAACAGGCATGAGCACATAGTCAACAACATCCCAATGAACATTTGCAAGAATCCTGTAGCCCAGAATATATTCCCCAATATCATCCTCGGCTTTAATCACAGAATTCCTAACATCTGCCGGAGAACTAGTGAACTTCTCATAGATTGCTTTAATCTTTGTCTTGAACAAGCAATCGGTTGTTGTAAAACATGTCTTGATGTTAGGGCCATATTTTCCCTTTTTTCTCAAATAGTACATAATAACATCAATGTACTACCAAATTAAAAGTGAAATATACAGTAAGTGACAGTATAACAATATATATCTACAAAACAACTACATACTAACTACATATTAGAATTTCTGAAAAACAAAATCTAGCATGTTCCTTCGCTTTTACTCCACAATAACAACAAATATATTACAATTACACCAAAGGCCTCAACAAATGCAATTTAATGATAGTTATCATGAACAGTAGTGAAGACATACGTGATCTACAATTCAACCATAACAACTACAAAAAGACTACATATTAACTACATTTTAACATTTATTGTATAAGGTCCAAAAAACAAATATTACATATGGAGAATAATTGTAATAATATATATATATAATATCTACAATATAACTACAATGACACATAATAAAAACTTTCAAAACTACAAGTGCACAACACATTTGAAGACAAAAGAGATATTGTAGATAAAACGCTATATACTTACAGTGCTATTGATTACTTGTCTGGGGTGAGCTAGGTGATAGAACCAGTCCTTCTTATCAATCTTTTCACAACCAAAATCCAACTCATGATTTATTTGGTTATCCTTCTTTGAATAGAAATCTTTCCTCCTGTAATAACAAAAGAGTGAATCAAATAAAAAAAAATACAAAAGTAATTAAACCTTTGAATTGTATTAAGGGTAAATGGACAATACAAATTGAAGCAAAAATACCTCGTATTTTCTTTGTCATTACGAGTGTATAACCAGGTTGTGAACCTATCTATCAAATCAGGATCTGCATCTTCGCCTATGACACTTGTGAAAGGGTGTTTCAGGTAAAAATATTTGGGCCCAGCAGATGTGCTTCCTTCAGTACTGTACAAGGGTGTGAATGATGATCGTGCATATTTTCCCGGCATCCTTGTTCTTACAGGATGAAGAGGGGTTACTTCAACTGGTAGTGGGTCCTCAAAAATAACCAACTGTGATAAGTTGTCTGGAAGATCAAAATCATCCAATGTTACAGCTTTGTTTTCAATGCCTTCATGCACAACTTCAGTTTCATTTTTTTTTTATGAATGCCTCCCAGGGCAACTTCAGTCGATGTTACACCATGTATTAGGGACTGTGGATTGCTATGTTCAACATATGATCCTTGCTTGATTGTTGGTTGATCAACCACTGGTGGCACAACCCCTGTGATAATTACACCTCATGTAGATAAGTGTTGTGATATGTAGTTATTAACAATATGTGGATATTTCGTAGATACTTAGATATTACATTACCTGCTTGTTGTTCAACAGATATTTTATCAACTAATGGTTCTTCATCAACATTTCCTTGTACATATTCTGGTGAATTTGGAGATAGAATGAACAATTGTAGTTAAAATTGTAGTTATATGTAGTTAGTTATTTGTAGTTTATATGTAAATTTGCTAAAAATGTAAGTATAATGAAGATATGGTACTATACCCGCTTTAAAAGCATCCGCAGCTTCTTAGAATTCAGGGTACAAGTCAACTTGTGGTTGAACATGTTGTGTAGAAGTGGGATCTGCAAAACATAATTAAAAAGTGATTAGAAACTCTTACAATTTGTAGATATGTATGAAGGACTAATGTAGATACCTGTTTTACTAGTGCTTACATCAGCTGCTTCTTGGAACTCACCAAAATTAAACTGAAAATGCTGGTTTTTGTCACATTGATTTTGGTCATTATTTTTGGTAGAACTATCTGCAAACTACAATTTTGGGGAATAGTTAAGAAAGATTTTGTGTGATATGTCTTATATAGATTTGTCCTAAATTTGATATGTAAATTCTAACATTTGAATCATCCAACTCAAACCTCTTGTTAATTGCAGTCATAACACTTTTCAGGCTTTGATCTATGAACTCTCGAAAGCTTGGGAGTTCATCAACAACATCGTTCTTTAAAAAATCTAACTTTATATCAACCTTGCAAAAAATATATCAAGAATTAGTTTGTAATCTTTGTTATATTTGCTAGATTTAAACTACATAATGTCTACACAAAAATTTTAATGTATATAAATTACAGTAAATTATGTGAAAATTTTGTAGTTTTACAGAAAAACTGCTCAATTCTCTTTTCCAGATGGGTGATCTTGCTATTGACTGATTCCATGGACTTTTGCGAAGTAGATTCTGTGGGTTCAACTGTTGGAGAAGCATCATTCTAGACATTTGATGGTTGAGCAACTTCTTCATGTGCATATTGAATTTTTTCTGGGAGATTAGGCACTCCAAGCTCTTCTCTAGATTCAACCATGTTTGTGAACTAATGGAAGTTATGGTTCATTCAAGTGAAAGTAAAAATGTAGATGAACGGTATATACTATAACTTTTATTGTAGAATAATACAAGAATGGAAAAAAATACCTTCGGCCACTCAGGCTTGATTATCTTATCTTCAATTGCAGTCAACCAAATCTGTCCCTTGTTAGCTGACCATCTTACAATCTGAGGAATCGATTCAGAACACCGTGTAGCGAGCTCGATGCTGACAGATGAGCAACACTCATATAGCCACACTTTCATGGCTAATGAGCATCCCTGTATAAGATATGAATGAACATTCGGACTAAGATGACGCCTGACAGATCCAATAACCTGCCTGAATGATTTCGTACCCCATGGGTACGACTCAAAATTACCAGACTCGACTAAAAAGAACATAAACTTGTCTATTAATGTTACATGGTCCTTATCCGAAGGACAAACGAAAAATTCCAACAAATACAAAACACACAACTACACTGCATCAATATCATTTTCCCATACTTTGTTGGTAACTACATTCTTTAGGTGCCATTTTTCAACCCTTTCTTTACCCCCAAAATATGTATTCATTAAATAGCTAAACCTATCGATGAAATCCTCGGCATCCACATGACACTCACCTCCTGTTAGATTCTGTGAGTCAACCAAATAGTAGTGTACCCAATCCTTTACTAGGTTCTATTGAGAATGCTAGTAAAGTTGTATGTAAATAAGGCAGAGGATTTTTACGTAGAAAAATCCCACACAAGGGGATCAAAGGACCACGACCTACACCTGTAGGCTTTTAACTTCACTAACTTGCAATCTCCCTATTATAAGCCACTTTACAATAACCCTATTGCAAAGACTTCAACTAACTTGTGATGCTCTCAACAGAAGCCACTCTATAACTATCCTAGTTACAAAGTCTTTGACTAACTTGTGATGTTTCCGCCACAACCCACTTTGTCTCATTGCGGTTACAAAGGAGTTTTCTTATGACTAAACCTAGCCACAACATAAACTCAGGGAGTTTACAAATTTACAAAGGGATTCCTAATCAATGCTTCTAGCTAAGCAATTTAGGAGGTATAATAAGTACAATCACAAATTTACAACTCAACTTGTACAACAACATGCTAACTTTTGGGAACAAGTCCGTAGTTGTGTTAAACTTTATTATTCATGCTCGTGAGGATTGATTTCTCAGTTTTTGCAAGAGGCTTGAATAAGAAACAGAAACCTTTAAGTGATGTTTTGCATAAGTTCATTATAGGTACACCTTAATCACATCACTTGAAATGATGTGAGTACTTTATTTGGTTAAAGAATGATTGGGTGCTGGAGACAGTACAGTGCGGCAAAAATGATGCAGGCAGGCACTTCGTTTACAACTGTGTCCAATTGACATTTTAATGTTGTGAGGAACCCACAAGAGTATTGAATATGGGAAGTCAACCAAGAGTTGACTATTGAGTTAGAATGCTCGGAACCGGATTCTGATGATTCGACTAGTTTCGGGGGATCATTTATGACTTAGGAGAGCAATCGGAATTGAATTCGGAGGTCCGGTGTAGTTTTAGGCTTGAATTGGCGAAGGTTGATTTTTGGCAAAAACCGGATGGTAGGTGATATTTTGATCCGGGGTCGAAATGGAATTCCGACAATTTCTGTAGCTTCGTTATGTGATTTTTGATATGTCTGCAAATTTTCAGGTCATTTGGACATCGTTTGATCGGGTGTTGGATTGAATGTTAGTTTTGAAAGTTTTGAAGAAACTTAGGCTTGAATTCATGTGTAAATGGTGATTTTGATGTTTATGATGGTGTGTTTGTGATTGGAACAAGTCTGTATCATGTTTTGAAGTATGTTGGTGGTTTTCGTTGGGGTCCCGGGGGCCTCGAGATGATTTCGGACCATCAAACGGGCATATGGGACTTGGCAAAATCTGCAGAAAACTGCAGGTTTCTGCCCAGTCATTTAGACCTTCGCGTTCGCATGGCATGGGTCGCGTTCGCGAAGGCCGAGCGAATCAATGCATCGCATTCACGGTCAGGGTGTCGCGTTCGGGTAGGCCAGGGGTCGTGTGCATCGCGTTCGCGGTCAGGGTGTCGCATTCGCGTAGGCCAGGGGTCGTGTGCATCGCGTTCGTGTGTCTGGCAGTCGCGAACGCATAGAAGGATCTTGGGCGGCTGGGAATTTTGTTCATCGCGAACGCGTGGTGGTGTTCGTGTTCGCGTAGGGTAAGTCAGAGTCGAGCATCGCGAATGCGTGGGAGTCATCGCGTTCGCGAAGAGTAAAAAGGAGTTGTTCATCGCGAACGCATGGAAATTCACGCGAACGCGTAGAGCAAATTGCTCTGGCAGCGAATTAAATCACAGAACAGAGGGGTTACGGGTTTATTCACCCAAAACACAATTTTGAGCCCTAGAGAGAAGAAAACTCGAGGAAATCACTGAGAAATCATCGGGTATTCATCGGAGGTAAGGTTCTTGACTCAAAAACATAATTTTATGGTAGAATTAACATCAATCTTCATGATATTGGGTAGAAATCTTGAAGAAATGTGGCCTAGATATTGAAAACGGGATTTTGAGTTTTGGGAGGCCATTTGAACTCCGATTTCGATAAATTTTATATGTACGGACACGTGGCGAGATGAGGATCGCGTTGGTGCTAATTTCGGAATTTTCCGAGTAGTGGGCCCGGAGTCAGGTTTTACCAACTTAGTGTATTTATGCGAATTTCATGTAAATTGAAATGGGTTATGACTCTTTGACCCGTATTTGATATAATTATTGTGGTTTGACAAGATTCTACGCACGAGGGAGCTAAATTCAAAGGAAAAGGCATCGCGGACGAGTCTACGACCGGCTAAAGGTGAGTAGTTTGTGTATATGGTAGCCTGAGGGTTCGAAACCCCGGCTTAGCACATTGTGACGCTAGTAGGGCGTGGCTCGCACACCGTGGCAAGTGCGGGATTGATTGTGACTGGGGATTGAGACTTGTTCCATCCCGGAAATGAATAATATGTTATTAGTGTTGGAAATACACCGTATTTGATATATTTGTGGGCGGTAAGCCTTGTTTGGGGCCTTGTGCCGACCTGTAGCGTCCTTAGAGGACAATATTTATGTGATAGCTATATTTGCTTAAATCACCGATCTCAGTCCTGGAAATTGAAATCACCTTTTGAAATGCTAAGTCACCGGCTTTTGCAAATTTAATAAAGTTAAAGTATTTTTCATAAATTATGAACTGGAAACTGGAAGTA
>JASVEL010010638.1:0-58358 GCA_032618575.1 Nicotiana noctiflora | reverse complement strand
TGGTGGTGAGCAACTGTTCATCTGGAAAGGTTTCCAGAATTTCCCCACTCTCTTTGACAAGTTCAGCTCCTTCAAGTCTTGACAAATGGTCGGCTACTTGATTTTCAGTACCTTTTCTATCTCTGATTTCGAGGTCGAACTCTTGGAGAAGCAACACCCAACGAATTAGGCGTGGCTTAGAGTCCTTTTTATCAATTAAATATCTTAAAGCTGCATGGTCCGTGTATACGATTACCTTTGATCCTATGAGATAGGACCGGAATTTGTCGAATGCAAACACGACCGCCAGCATCTCCTTTTCCTTCACTGTGTAGTTTAGCTGTGCTCCACTCACAGTTCTACTTGCATAGTATATTGGATGCATCAACTTATCTTTCCTTTGGCCCAGAACTGGCCCCACTGCATAATCACTTGCATCACACATTAACTCGAACGGTTGCTCCTAGTCTGGGGCAATGATGATGGGTGCTGTGACCAGCCTCTTTTTCAGTTCCTCAAAACCAATCCTGCATTCGTTAGTAAAAACAAAAGGGTGATCTTTTTCAAGTAACTTACAGAGAGGGTTTGATGTTTTGGAGAAGTCTTTAATGAACCTCCGGTAAAAACCGGCGTGTCCAAGAAAGCTTCTTATGGCCTTGACGGATGTTGGTGGAGGCAACTTTGCAATGAGATCAGCTTTAGCACGGTCTACCTCAATGCCTTTGCTTGAAACCCGGTGCCCCAGTACTATACCTTCTTGTACCATAAAGTGGCACTTCTCCCAGTTTAGCACTAAATTTGTTTCCATGCACCTTTGTAGTACTCTAGTCAGGTTGGCAAGGCATTTATCGAATGAATTCCCTACCACTGAGAAATCATCCATGAACACTTCCATAATGTCTTCCACCATTTCGGTGAAAATAGCCATCATGCACCTTTAGAAAGTGACGGTTCTTGTTGAAGTCAATTCATTGTTGTCATTTTTCACTACCGTCATGCCTCCTTTCTTAGGCACACATTGGACCGGACTAACCCAGCTGCTGTCTGAGATTGGGAAGATGACTCCCGCATCTAACCACTTTATTACTTCCTTCTTCACCACTTCCTTCATGTTTGGGTTCAGCCTTCTTTGATGTTCCTTGGAAGGTTTGTGTCCGTCTTCCAGGAGAATTTTATGCATACAATAGGCTGGGGCTGATCCCCTTTATGTCTGCCATGGTCCACCCGATGGCAGTCTTGCATTCCTTGAGTACCTGTATAAGCTTTTGGGCCTGCACATCTAACAAACTAGATGAGATAATAACAGGTAACGTGGAGTTAGGACCTAGATACTCATACCTGAGATGTGATGGTAGTGGTTTAAGTTCAAGCTTTGGTGGCTCTTCTATGGATGGCTTTGCTGGTGGGCTTTCTCTTTTCTCTAGGTGTAGGGGTTCGAATTCGATCTCTCGCTTCCAGAATCCCTTGCCTTCCAGAGATAATACCCATTCGGCCAAACTTTCACCGTTTACCTCTTCCATGTTCATCAGGCATGCTTGAAGTGGATCTTTAATGGTCAATTCTGCATCGTCGGTCTACACTATCACATCAACCGCATCAATTAGAGAGCAATTTGCGAACTCACTAGGACGCCTCATAGATTTTTTCATATTGAAGATGATCTCCTCATCATTCAATCTCATCTTGAGTTCCCCAGTTTCACAATCAATTATGGCCCTCCCAGTGGCTAGGAATGGTCTTCCCATGATTATGGGAATTTCTTCGTCGACCTTGCAATCAAGAATAACAAAATTGGCGGGAAACACAAACTTCCCAACCTGGATTAGCACATCATCTATAATACCAAATGGACGCTTAACCGTCCTGTCAGCAAGCTGTAAAAGCATAGAGGTGGGTCTGGCTCTCCCAATACCTAACCTCTTGTAGACAACTAAGGGCATGAGATTAATGTTTGCCCCCAAATCACATAAGGCCTTAGTAAAGGCATAATTCCCTATAGTGCATAGGATGGTGAAACTACCTGGATCAGATAGCTTCTCAGCAATGGGTCTAGAGACCACTGCACTACAAGTCTGTGTAAGTGTAACTGTGGCCAAGTCTTGGAAATCAAATTTTCGCGACATCAAATCCTTCATCATCTTAGCATAACCAGGCATTTCTTTTAAAGATTCAATTAATGGAATGTTTACCTGGATTTGCTTGAGCATGTCAAAGAACTTTTTGTATTGTTCCTCTTTTTGGTGTTTGGCCAACCTTTGGGGGAATGGTGGTGGAGGCCTCTTCTTCCGGGTGACTTGGGATTTATCTTTGTCTATCGCTTTCTCATCAATCTGCTGCTCTACTTTTTCAGCTACTTTCTCCGTTCCCTGTTGTGCTTATTTATTTTCAGCAACTGGCTGGACTGTGACTTTTGTCAACCCTGTGGATTCATCAGGTTCAATGGGCAATGGAGTAGGTGTCTCAGCCTGTTTGTCAATTTTCTCACTTTCATTCTCAGCATCAAGATCTCTACCGCTTCTCAAAGTCACTGCCATTATCTGCTTTGGGATTTGGTCCTTTGGGTTTGTTTGTGTATCTGGTCTGGAGGCAATGTCCCTTGAGGACGATTGTTAAGTGACATAGCAATCTGACCCATCTGCACTTCCATATTTTTGATCGCTGCATCATGTGCATCTATTCTTTCATTGGTTTTGGCATTTGACCCAATTAGCTGTTGCATCATAGCTTCCAACCTTGCAAACCCATCATCTTGTCTACCCCCGCGTGGTGGTGGAGGTGGATAGTATCCCTGCTGCTGATTTTCGAAATTCTGAGGTCTAGGATATGGAGCCATGTTGTGTGGTGGCCTCGGCATTAAATTGTGGCTGGGGAGGTCTGTACTGCATTGGAGCCTGTTGGCCCCAATTTTGATTACCTTATCGCTACCCACCATAGTTAGCCATATAGTTAATATCCTCATGCTGATGATGATGTTCTTGGTCTGCAGCCCATGGATTACCTATGGGTTGGCTAATGCAAGATGTGCATAAACCACCATTGGTAGTATCTACAATGTGAACTTGCTGCTTAACCCCTGATTCTTCCACCTTCTTTGTCAGGATGCTCATTTGTGTCAATAAAGTTGCCACGTTCTCCTCCAAAGTGTTGGATGGATCTATAGGTACAGAGTGTACCACTGGTGTGATAGGAGCATTCCTGGACATCCACCCGAAATTTTGAGCCATCTTGTCTAGCAAATTTTGGCCCTCTCTCCAAGTCTTGCTCAGAAAAGCCCCACCTGCTGAAGCGTCTACAATGTTCTTCATGCTGTCTGAAAGCCCCATGTAGAACCTTTGACCCAACATCTGCTCAGGGATCCCATGATGAGGACACATAACAAGCATACCCTTGAATCTGCCCCAACTTTCATGTAATGTTTCCATTGGTTTTTGCTTGAAGCTCACGATCTCATCAATTTGTTGAGTTGTTTTGTTAGGTGGATGAAACTTGTTGTGGAATTGTTTGACTAACTCTTCCCAAGTTGCAATGGAGTTTATTGGGAGTGAGTTTATCCATATCTGTGCTGCTCCTGTAACTGAGAATGGAAAAAGTAGTAATCTGATAGCTTCCGGAGTTACATTCGGTTGTCTTTGTGTTTTGCATATTGATAGAAAGTTCTTGAGGTGCTGCTGTGGATCTTCAACATGAGACCAAGAGAATAAACCCTTGTTTTGCAACAAGTGAAGCATGTTGTTAGTAATCTTGAAACACTTAGCTTGAATTGTTGGCACAACGATGGGAGTTGCCAAATTATCCGCTGTGGGTTGTGCCCAGTCGAACAATGCACCTTTTTGTGCCTCCTGTGCCTCTTGCATATTTAGCCCGGCTTGCTGGTTTTGAGCGTTTATGTCACACATGTCGAAGTCTAGTTTGATTGGTTGTTGAGATTGTTGAATTTGTTTGATGGCTTTGTTACATGCCCGGAAGGTTTGCTCGGGGTCTGAGAGTCCTTCAATTAGTTCTCCAATCCTTGCAGATTTTCTAGGCATGCACCTGAATACCCAAATCAACAAACGTCAAAATATTCAATGTAGAGTGTAGAAAGAACCTGAATACACAAGAATCTTGAAGTTCTGGCAATGGTAATTGATAATTCCGTTAATTTCCCGGCAACAGCGCCAAAATTGATTCACGTCCAAACAACGGTCGTAGTCAATATAACTTGGTCTAATAAGTCCAAGATCGATCCCACAGAGAATTAACCTACCAATTGAAACTATCACAACCCCAAAAGTACTTCCGAAACGAGTTCCCAAACTTTGAATATATCTTTGTGCGATTTTCTAATATCTACTTTGCAATAATTAAGAATGCTTAAAAGAAAGAATTGAATGTTGAATAAATTAATATAGAGAAGGACTAAGGTATTGATTTCCCCAATTGATGGAATCCCTTATCGTTATGCTTATACAAATTGTTAACATATTCTATCAATCATGAACGCTATGTGTATCATAACCCTCTCCCGAGCAATTACAATAATTTACTAGTGCACTCTCCCGAGCTACCCTAGCTAGCTTTAATTTGAATAGTTCACTTAAGATTGCACCCAAGACTTCGTTATTCCTAACCTCGTCTTTACGCCTAAAGTTATAGATTCCTCTAATAACCTAGGCGTGGTGTTGTTCAACAATAAACCTAAATATGCACTCTTTACCAAGTTATGCACACTAAATAGGCACAGCTAATTGGGACGTCTACCAATTAACTACAATAAGAATCAAGTTGAACAAATAGAAATCTAAGTCACAATTTGTAAACACATAAACGATAAGTTCATCACCCAATAGGTTCCATCAAAACCTTAGAAAAGAATTTAGCTACTCATGCTTGAAGAAACAAGAATAATAATTGAAATCATAAAGAAATAATTGATATAAAATAAAAGAAAGAGTTTTAGAGGAATCTCTCCTACTAAAAACCTTGCAACAATATTGAATAATAGATTACGTGCCTCTATGGGGCAAACTAGGAGATTATATAGAGGTGTTAGGGCTTAAAAACTAAGTTTGAGTCCAACTGGGATTGCTGTCGCGGAGCCTTCCGTGGTTCGTTCGCGGCCGCGAGCGGACCGCGAACAGTCAAACTTCAGAGGCCTTCTTTTTTCGCGGTTCATCCGCAGTCGCGAGTGAACCGCGGATGAACAGGGACTTCTGATTCTTCACTGCTGCTTCCAGACCTCTTCACTTTAGCTCTTCTTTTGGCCTTTTCATCAACCTAGGACTCCAAAATAGCTCTTTATGGCATCCAATGTATCACATGTACGTGTAAAACACAATCGAACACTAATCAAAGCATTTTGTCCTCATAAATAACATTAATTCCGTAACAAAGTGTGATTATTTAGGGTACAATTATAGTCAAATTCACCTATTATCACTAACTAAGAGCGTTATCCATTCCTACGCCCCCTACCAAACCTGAGGATGAAACTTGAGATTCATTCTTCTCAAAACAAAAGCAGTACCGAAGATAGTAAGAAATGCGGACAAAACCTTCCTATTTTTGGGGAAGAAGAAAGTACCAGATTAAGTAGGCAATCTTAGGACAATTCTTGTTCTTCATTAGGGCTTTTAGCCCCGAGTCGATCGAGGGCATTTCAGTCCTAGCCCAGAAGGGAAGGGCTTGTTTGCGACTAGCAGTAGCTGGCAACGGTCTTTGACGCATCTATTAGCTTAAGAGGCCAAAGGCTGGTCTCTTTCCTCTCGTACCATGCCTGTTGAAAGTTCTTTGCCTTTTTTCTTGAACCGGGTATGAATTCCTCAATCCATTTACCTCGACCAGGATCAACTCCTTCTATGCTCTAGGAAAAAGCTAAAAGTAAAATAGTCATCAAGCCAGAGCTAGTTTCATGACTACCGATTCGTATCCGCGGGTCAAAGAAGACCAATAAAATCTCAATTCAGCATAAGCAAGGGATGAGAGAGGCCTTATGAGGGCTCTTTCCCACTTAATAGATTCATTCCTTCGTTACGGCGGTTGTGGGTACCTGCCGTTCAGCAATGCTATCAGAGTAGGAAAGTTAGCCAAGTTCTCCTGCCTAGTTTAGATAAAGCACCCCTTATCGCCCCACGGCATCTGGTTAGGACACAAAGCTTATTCTATTCCTAAAATAGCGGATTCTAAAACAGCATTCTGCTTTTTCCAAGACAGAGCACTCGTGGCACACACTTGGCCTTTTGCCTTAGAAAGAGTTCAACCCACTTTAAAGAAGAAAGGGGAGTAGGCATAGTACCATAAAGTACAGATTCGGGGTTCATCCCTCAATCAAGCGCTACTTGAAAGTCAGGATAGATTCCACTCTCAGTTAGTACGTACCTTTTTATTAAGCAAGAATTCTTAATCGTTCGTATCCCATACCGATGGGCTACTTCACTGGGACGATGGTCGGAGTTTACAAGCTTCTTTGACAGAAGCAGGTTAAGATTGATAGCTGAAAGTGCTAGCATAAGGAAGAGATTCTATGGATGGAAAGAGGCCCTTCCTTGCTTTCAAGGTTTCGACATTCAAAGTCAAACGATTCTTTGTTTAAGTTTAATAATAAAGTAAAGGAAATCGGCCTGCTCTTCTCTCTTTTCTCTATTAAACTATGGAAAGCACTTTATAGTAGCAACACGGATTCACCACAACTTATGACTTTGCCAATGGGGCAAATGAAGGCTAACCCATTTTGGTTGTTATGACTGGAAAGAATCGGTAGGTTCTTTCAGTGCGCTTTGGTCCTTCTTACAGAGACTATCCTTTGTATAAGTTATGATCCATCCAAGTAATGAGCTTCCCTAGAGTCACATCCCGTGGACTACAAGGAAAATATAAAATCTCGCCCGACATAAGCAGCTGATTCAATAGCAGATGGTCTTGGAAACAACCTTTCATTCGATGCTTCTGATTCAACTCCCAGACAACCAATGAAGTATGCGCGAAGATAGGGTTAGCCCCTGCGGCAAGCATTATCCGGGAATGATTATCCAGGAACTGGAAGATGGTTGGTGTGACACGCCTAAATCCCCCACAATCAATTCACAAGGCTTCAGGCGACCGGAGCAACCTTTGAAGGCGCTCGGCCTTTTTCACCCTTTCAGCTAAGTATCCAGCTTTTTCCTTGAGGGGAGCCGAGATTTGAAATATGTAGGCCTTCATCTCCTTAAGTCAATCTATCAAAAGAGCCTACCCTATAATAGATTTAGTTAAAGCTGCGCTTGGAAGATTTCTTTCTTAATCATGAATCCGAGCTTACTACTTAAATCACGAAAGGCGTTTTTTCTCACTATCTATTCAATTCCAACTACATGCTCACTTATGAAATCAAGCTAATAAGGCCAAAAATAGAGCATGAAGTCCACTGGCATGAGAATCAAGCGAAGTAGAGACATAAGCAGATCCAAAGAAAAGAAGCAAGACGACTACTTCCATTCCTCTCCTTAGACCGACAGTACTACAAGACAGAAATAAGGCGATTGTTACCTAATATAATAATGTGAATTATTATTATAATACATCACAAACAAGCTAGATGAATTGCCAAGACTATCTCAACCTTACCCTTACACTCAGCTTAGAGCATTCAATGTCGTTTTCACCCCTCTGAAGGACAGAAAGCACTAGGGGAATGAAATCCTGCGCCTAGAAAGAAAGGTAGGGGAAATAGCCCTTTCTTGACTAAAGGAAAGGGTAATGGTTATACACCTATTACCACATTCACTACTTCCAAAGAAAGAACTCAAGGATTGGACTACGGAGGGACATAGAAAAACCTACTAGCAACCTCTCTGCTTCCTATACTTAGAAAATGTTCCCAATGAAGCCAATGGTGAGACAAAAGGAATCCCATGATTGATTATTCCCTTAGGCCTATTCTCACTCCTTCAACTAAGAAATTCAAATCAGCACTTGAAGCAGGAGTCTAGCTAAGGCTAGTGCGCTAGAATTCAAATGTCTTGTTCTATTTTAAGGCTTGGACGTAGAGCTGGCTCTATTAATCGATAAGCAGTGGTTGCTTACCCATAGACACCTAAGCCTTCTAGGCAAGTGCATAAAGAGAGAGGGGAGGTAGCTTCCAGAAAGATAGAGTTATCACACAAAGGTGAAATGACTAAGATCTTGCTTAACCAGAAGATAGAATCCTTTTGTTGAACTGGGGAGGCAGAAGGAAAGACATTCAGGGCCGAAAGAATGGAACTCGCTCTAAGGGACCCCAACTGGATAGGAATCTTCTGCCTATGGGGAGTCAACTGACGCCTTCTTAAAGCACCTGCTCGGCTTTCTTCCTTTGCCTTCCCTAACTCTTCCGAGAAGAAAGGGGATCCTGCGCAAAGAAAGCCTCTAACAAGAGGATGCAGGCTACTAACTCTAAAAGATTTTCTATCGAATACTTTCAAAAAATGATGCATTGCATAAGCATAAAAAAATGCCAGAGAGAAAAGGCTAGAACTTATGCTTTAACTTGATTGATAGCTCTTTTCTCTTATACCTATTCCAAGCTGATAGAATGCGCATAGTAGTCCAACTCCGTTCGCCATTCCCACCCGAGAATCACTTCACTCCAGCGCCTCGTCTGTCTTCTTGCATCTTTTCCAGCTTTGAAAATCGACTAAGCATTGCGCCAAGCCTACTTGTGAAGAGAAGAGTCGCCGAGCTATTGCAGAGTGAAGGAAGGTGTATTGTCTTGGCCTAGGCCTACTTGTGTCAACACCCATAAAGTGCGGAATATCGTATATAATGTGATTATTATATTTATTTATTTATTTATTTATTTATTTATTTATTTATTTATTTATTTATTTATTTATTTATTTATTTATTTATTTATTTATTTATTTATTTATTTATTTATTCTTTAAAGTATATGTACTTTATTTAGTATTTAATCAGGAGATTTCTTTTTTACCTTAGGGAAAAGGATATCCCTTTGCCATTTCCTTGTGCTAGCTATCCACTCCTCTTTTCTCTTTTTATCATCATCATTTCAATTTCTTTTCCGTTCTAATTCGAATTCCAGCTTTGGAATCTCTCTTCCTTCTTTGGCTCTCTTTTCTTTATTAATTATTTAATAGACTTATCTCTTTAGATAGATTTTCCATTTCATAATGTTTCCTTATGATTTTTCTTTTTTTCCAAAGCGGCATTCTCCCTTCTATCTATCTTTAATTGAATTATGGAACTTTCTACCTGAGTTGCTTAACTAACAAGTCTATTAGAAAGTCAAATTAGCAACTTTTACACGAATTTTCAAGTGGATGAGATCGGTCGAGTGGTCTCAATTGGAGATGGAATTACACGTGTTTATGGATTGAACGAAATTCAAGCTGGGGAAATGGTTTAATTTGACAGCGGTGTGAAAGGAATAGCCTTGAATCTTGAGAATGAGAATGTAGGGATTGTTGTCTTTGGTAGTGATACTGCTATTAAAGAAGGAGATCTTGTCAAGCGCACTGGATCTATTATGGATGTTCCTGCGGGAAAAGCTATGCTAGGGCGTGTTGTCGATGACTTGGGAGTACCTATTGATGGAAGGGGGGCTCTAAGAGATCACGAGCGAAAATGTGTCGAAGTGAAAGCCCCTGGTATTATTGAACGTAAATCTATGCACGAGCCTATGCAAACAGGGTTAAAAGCGGTAGATAGCCTGGTTCCTATAGGTCGTGGTCAACGAGAACTTATAATCGGGGACCGACAAACTGGAAAAGCTGCTATTGCTATTGATACCATATTAAACCAAAAGCAACTGAACTCAAGGGCCACCTCTGAGAGTGAGACATTATATTGTGTCTATGTAGCGATTGGACAGAAACGCTCAATTGTGGCACAATTAGTTCAAATTCTTTCAGAAGTGAATGCTTTGGAATATTCTATTCTTGTAGAAGCCACCGCTTCGGATCCTGCTCCTCTACAATTTTTGGCCCCATATTCTACGTGTGCCATGGGGGAATATTTCCACGATAATGGAATGCACGCATTAATAATCTATGATGATCTTAGTAAACAAGCGGTAGCATATCTACAAATGTCATTATTGTTACGCCGACCACCAGGTCCTGAGGCTTTCCCAGGGGATGTTTTCTATTTACATTCCCGTCTCTTAGAAAGAGCGGCTAATCGATCGGACCAGATAGGCGTAGGTAGCTTGACCGCCTTACCCATCATTGAAACACAAGGTGGAGACGTATCGGCCTATATTCCCACCAATGTGATCCCCATTACTGATGGACAAATCTATTTAGAAACAGAGCTCTTTTATCGAGGAATTAGGCCTGCGATTAACGTCGGCTTATCTGTCAGTCGCGTCGGATCTGCCGCTCAGTTGTAAACTATGAAACAAGTCTGCGGTAGTTCAAAACTTGAATTGGCATATGTCACGACCCAAACTGGAGGACCATGACTAGCACCCAACCATACTTGCCGAGCACCAACGTACATTTTATCTAACCTTCTTTATTATCTTTTAGGTTGACGAGACCAATATAAATGGTAGATATGGATCATGAACAACCAACAATAAAATACGATTGCATGAACCTACATAACATGGGATGACCGGACAATCAAGAAACTATATACATATGGTACAAGCTACCACGCTAAAATGAAAGACTATACAACAAAAACCAGCCGACAAGGCATACCAAACTATACATGAGTCGACACTTGTCTATGAGCCTCTAAAGGAATATAAGTGCTGCAACATAGCCGGAACAGGGCCCCGACATACCCATAATGTCTATAACAAAAATGCATACCAAGACCAAGGCAAGTCCGGAGAAGGGATCTCGCCAATCACCGCTGAATTGTACAACCTACTGTGATGGGGGAGCTGCACCTGCCTGACTATCAGGGACCTGCAGCACGACATGCAGCGTCCACAAATAAAAGGACGTCGGTACGAATAAAGTACTGAGTATGTAAGGCAGAGAACCATAAATACGAACAGTAATGTAAGCAGGGATAGAGAATATACAACCTGTAACATCTGAGTACCTCTGAGGGCTACTGACATGAAATACATGATACATATGTATAAATACATAATCTTTTAAAACATATGCCTCTGTGGGCATCATCATCATCATATCGTACCCGGCCGTAATAGGCTCGGTAAAAACATACCCGGCCATTATAAGGCTCGGTAGAATCGTACCCGGCCACGTGGAGCTCGGTAAAACCCAACTGATCAGTGGTTGCACAATAGGTGTCGTACCCGGCCGACTATAGTGCGGCTCGGTAGAGTAAAATAGATACATATATATAATGCATGCTCGACTCATGGAAACACCTTGTAGACCTTTCGGAGTGACGTAAGGTCGGTATCCTATGTACAACTTATTAGGACTAACTCTTCACTATGAACCTTATAGGAATCAGGAAGTACCAACAAGATTGATAACATAAGAATAAGAGAAGCAACATCAACATCAATCGTTCCATAAGAGGGAAAACAATGTAAGTACTGCTTAGCTTCTAAGAATAGAGTATCTTTGGAAGCTCGTTCATTACATTATGTTAATCGGAGTCGTGCAAAAGAAGGAAAGGGACAGCCACACATACCTTGTATATACTGCCACAACCTCAAGCTATGCAAACGTCATCACTCCTTAGTCTACAATAGGAGAAATGACACTATCGTTAACGTTTAAGCGTCGCAACTATTATGTACCAACCACAATCTATTTTGTGATGAAACGGACAGCACCTCCCCTATATATAGGACTTCACACCATTCAAAACAATCACCAAACAGCCTAAACAACATCAATAATAAACATATTGAGCCTTCCAAAACAGTCCACACACAACCTAATCACATCATACATATGACGGCCACTATAGTCGTATCAAACGACCCAAAAATATTACCAAGAACTAGCAGACCACAACCCAACATATATATGGTGTTTCTCCACACCCTGCCTCCTCCAAAACTCCACAAAACAGTAATAAAAACGTAGCCCAACAGCAACACAAAACAGTCCACAAAACAGTCCGCTACAAGTGAATAACTTGAACTCACGGCTTCCGATCACCGTCCCGTGAGTTCTTACATGTATATAACGAATTTCCATGAATTTACAGCAGAATAAATGTATGAAATATAGCAGTAAACTCACCTTTGTTGTTGGATAACTCAGCCTTTAACTTGGTTCTTCAAACTCTAGTGTTTACCCCCAATTTGAACTTGAAAGAGAGGGAAAATCAATTAGGGTTTGTGGATAATTTTTGGAGGAACTTTGCAGGGTCTTAGGTCTGGTTATTTGTGAAATATAAAGAGGTATATATTGCAGAAGATAAGCCTTTTAATGGGCTGCTTTTCTGACCCGAAATTCCCTCTTTTGGGCCGACATTTAACCAAGTAGGTGACTCACCTACTTGCACCTAACAGCTTGTGCAGTCTCACGAAAATGTCTATATCTCTCTATTCCAATGTCGTATTGCTAAACCGTTTAATGCGTTGGAAACTAGACTCATAGTTCTTCAATTTGGTGGGTAGATCACCCCGTAATTCCAAGTATATTGGGAGAAATACGTAATAACATTTGACCTAAAGTTTAGGTAAAACTATGAACCTAAGTTGCAAAAACTTTTGTCGACTTTTGTTTCATAACTCGTTTGACTTCAAGAATTATGATACGGATATTATATGATTCAAATACCTTAAATCATGACCTCCTAAGTATACTAAGCATTTATAGGTTTACCCAAAAGTACGAGTTACAACATCCTTGATTCGTTTAACGTCTAATACTTGTTAATCACCCTTATGCACCCTTGTATCACTTAAGATTAATCAGATTAACTTCTTATCATATCAAGGATAATTCCTTCTTGGATTTGTGTTATCTAACTTATGGAATGAACTAACGTGTGTGGATATGGGTTATAACACCCTCCCCCCTTAGGAACATTCGTCCTCGAATGTAAGGGTTTATGGGGAGTCCAAATCATCGTGGATTCTAGCGGAAATTTTTGGTCAATTTTCCCCTATAAAATGGTCACTAGCAAAATTTGCAAGCAGTGAAGCTCAAAGTATGACCACACAAGGCTACACAAAGCATTATGGACATGGACATTATTTACATATCACCACTTTGTATTAAGGAAGAGAGTTCTCAAGTTATTGCTTACCTCATAAAGCCATTTCACCTTTATAATGTATCTTGCGTTCCACCAACATCCTTGTTATCATCATTCCGGAATAGGTAAGGGTATTTAGACTTCATCTCTTCTTCCGCTTCCCATGTCATTTCTTTCACATTCTTGTTCCTCCACAATACTTTGACGGAAGCTACATCTTTTGTTCTCAGCTTACGGACTTGTCGATCTAATATGGCCACTGGCACTTCTTCATATGATAGATCCTCCGTAACTTGAACATCTTTGATAAGGACAACTCGAGAAGGGTCTCCAATACATTTCCTCAACATAGATACATGGAATACCGGGTGGACAAATTCTAATTCGGATGGCAATTCTAACTCATAAGCAACTTGTCCAATTCGTTGAAGAATTTTATACGGACCGATATACCTTGGACTCAGCTTACCTTTCTTTCCAAAACGCATAACGCCCTTCATTGGTGAAATCCTCAGGAAAACCCAATCACCAACCTCAAATTCTAAATCACGACGTCGGACATCGGAATAAGACTTTTGCCTGCTTTGTGCCGTCCTCAATCGTTCCTGTATCACTTTCACCTTCTCAATGGCTTGGTGAATCAAATCTGGCCCATATAATTCTGTTTCACCGACTTCAAACCATCCAACTAGTGATCTACATCTCCTCCCATATAGTGCCTCATATGGGGCCATTTTAATACTGGAATGGTAGCTATTATTGTAGGCAAATTCTATGAGTGGGAGATGGTCATCCCAATTTCCCTTAAAATCTAGAACACATGCTCGTAGCATATCTTCCAATGTCTGAATGGTACGTTCAGCCTGTCCGTCAATCTGCGGATGAAATGCAGTGCTGAGATTCACCTGTGTGCCTAAACCTTTCTGAAAAGACCTCCAAAAGTTAGCCGTAAATTGAGCTCCTCGATCTGATATAATAGATACCGGCACACCATGAAGCCTAACAATCTCCTTGATATACAACTTCGCATAATCTTCAGCCGAGTAAGTTGTCTTAACTGCCAGAAAATGAGCACATTTTGTAAGTCGATCAACTATCACCCAGATAGAATCAAACTTATGATAAGATCGAGGTAATCCAATAACGAAGTCGATATTAATCACCTCCCATTTCCAGGTCGGAATTTCTATATCTGAAGCAATCCACCGGGTTTCTAATGTTCTATCTTTACTTGTTGACAATTGGGACACTGGGCTACAAATTCTGCAATAGACTTTTTCATGTTATCCCACCAATACTGCTCCTTGACATCATGATACATCTTTGTTGAGCCGGGATGGATGGAATATCGGGATTGATGAATTTCATTCATAATCTTTTCTCGCAACCCTGCTACATTCGGCACACATAATCGGCCCCGGTATCTCAGTGCCCCATCTCCTCCGATCTCAAAAGCCGTAATTTTACACTGCTGAATGTTCTCTCTCAATCGTAGTAAGATAGGATCTTCATATTGCCGTGCTTTTACCTCTGCCACCAAAGATGATTCTGATGTATTCTGTACAGTAACACTTCCGTCATCAGAGTCTAACAATCTGATTCTCATATTGGCTAGCTGATGAAGCTCTTTAGTCAGCCCCCATCTACTTGCATCAATATGTACTAAGCTTCCCATTGACTTACGGCTGAGAGCATCTGCCACAACATTGGCTTTAACGGGATGATACAATATCTCGACGTCGTAGTCCTTCAGTAATTCAAGCCACCTACGCTGCCTCAAATTCAACTCTTTCTGCTTAAAGATGTATTGTAGACTCTTGTGATCTGTGTAGATGTCAACATGGACGCCGTATAAGTAGTGCCGCCGTATCTTCAAAGCATATATTACTGCAGCCAATTCCAAATCATGGGTTGGATAATTCTTTTCATGCTTCTTCAATTGTCTTGACGCATATGAAATCACCTTCCCATGCTGCATCAATATGCACCCCAAACCTATACCTGAGGCATCACTATATACCACATATCCTTCTTTTCCTTCAGGGAGAGTGAGCACCGGTGCAGATGTCAATCGATCCTTCAGCTCCTGAAAACTACGTTCACAAGTGTTAGACCACTGGAACTTGGTAGCTTTCTATGTTAACGTAGTCAATGGTGCTGATATAGAGGAAAACCCTTCTACAAATCGCCTATAATATCCTGCTAGCCCTAGGAAGCTACGAACTTCTGATGGTGTTGTAGGTCTCGGCCAATTCTTTACTGCATCAATCTTCTGAGTGTCGACACTAATACCCTCGTTAGATATCACATGGCCAAGGAATGCTACTGAGTTCAGCCAGAGTTCACATTTGGCGAGCTTAGCATATAATTTACGATCCTGAAGCATCTGTAATACTATCCGCAAGTGGCTCGCATGTTCCTCCTCCGAACGAGAATACACCGGAATGTCATCAATGAATACAATCACGAACACATCAAGATAGGGCCTGAATACAGTATTCATGAGATCCATAAAAGTTGCGGGGGCATTTGTTAGCCCGAAATCGAGGGACATGACCGGCGCCTGACCGGGTTGCCCCAGTCAAGCGGACCTGGGTGCCTTCCATTCCCACGCGTTACCCCTGTGTTGACTGTTACTCATTAACCACAATATCTTACCAACAATGACTGATTTCACAATGCATAAACATAACCATGTGATTTATTTACTAACAAGTTCATAATTTATATTTACAACGCCCCATACGTATACATAGGCCACAATCCCACAGTTTACCTGTCTACGGAGCCTCTAGGATACAAAAAGGGAAATACAATACTTGCCGGTAACAAGGCCCCGGCTATACCTTACAAAACCAAAATGAAATCTAAATCGAGTGGCATGAACCACACAAGGCCCCGAGGAAGAAAGGGGCTCACCAAAAACGGGCAGTGGAAGGAGAAGGATACTACTGCCGATGAGCTGAAGTGCCTGCTACTGATCCACCTACAATCATGACACGAATGTAGCGTCCCCGGCAAAAGGGACGTCAGTACACTTGAATTGTACTGGTATGTATGGACAAACTTTGTCCCAAGTAAACTCAAGCCATTAAATTACATCAACAATTAATTAAGCCAGCCAACCATGTTTCCACATTTTCCTCATTTCAAATAATTCTCAACACAAAGCACTTTCTACAATTAACCACTTTAACAATAACCAATCAATCACGTAAAGCACAAGTAGTCAAACAAAGGGGCAATCAGTGCCCCACAGGTTGCAAACTCTCCTGCTGTCTCCTTTCACAATTTCATATTAATGATTTTGTATCAATTTTCAATAGCGATTTCGATCGCTTTCCACCCTTATTGCCCCCGACCACCCTTATTACCTCGGCCACCCTTATCACCCCAACCCACACCTTATTTCACCACGTCGCGGCGCGCGACACGACCCCGCCTTACAGCTGAAAACACAACAATTTCAAACAGCAGATAAGGTACTACACACAATTTCAACAAGTTCAAATAAGCAACTTACACATTGGTTCATATTCTCAATTTCTTCTCAATTCAATATCACAACCATGTTACAATATTTCCACAATTCAGGTGTTTCATCTCTTTCCACAATAAACCAATTCTCAAGTGTTTCGTTTGTTTTCCACAAGGTGCCATATAGGCCATCATAGTCATTATTCACAATTCTTTTGCCAAATTAAACTCCCATTTTACATCACTCATAGCTCAACAACAAACTTTGAATATCCAACAACAACATCAAGAATTTCACACAATTTGTCAATTTAACACGAAACAAACAACTTCACACATATTGGCGATTTCACAAGAATCAAAATTAGCCATACATACCTCGATTGAGCTCTCCTTAAGTTACTACAACACTCCAAAAACTCTAGCAATTCCAATCTACTATGAGACATAACAAAATTAAACACATATTAGAAAGATATTCATGAAACTAGCTCATTTGAGCATTTTATCAAATACTAGTTGTGCATCTTGATTTCAAATCCCCTTTTCAAGAATTACTTCATTCCCTAACCCTATCTTTACTTATTTATGTTCATCAATCTTCCCACAACTCTATTTGCACAAGCATGCATACATAACACTACCATACCAAGAATCATACCTCAATAATACATCTCACAACCTCAACAATACTAACATAACCTAGGTTAGGAACCCATGGCTCCCAATTACCCTCCCATGAGTTCTAATGTATGTATCTTACATAAATAATCACCATAGAGTAGTTGGAGATGATAGACATACCTCTTGTAGTAAGAATTTTAAGAATCTCCACTTGAGGTGTTCTTGAAGAATTCAAGAATTAGAAGGAAAATCTAAGGATTTTGAAGATTAATCCTTGTTAGTATAAGTGTTTAAGGGGTAGAAATTACTCAAAGAACTATAAAATCTTACCTTAGATCATAGGGATGAAGTTTGGGATGAAACCCTCTTGAGAGAGCAAGTCATAACACCAAAAATGAGTTTGGAACACTCTAGGCCGGTCTTTGGGGTATTAAAACTATCCAGGTGCGCGAAGTGTTGCCCAGGTGCGCGAAGTGTGCAAGCTTCGCGCATGACTTCGCGCATTTTCCTGAGCATTCTGCCTAAGGTGCGCGAAGTGTGCGCGAAGTCCACTTCGCGCAGGACTTCGCGCATCTGACACCTGACGAGTAAAATGATCATAACTTTCTGTATACACCTCCGAATGACGAACGGTTTGTTGAGTTGGAAACTAGACTCAAAGGGCTTTAATTTGATAGGTTGATCCTCACACAACTCATTATATAACCGGAGATATGATCGTTCAAAGTGAGGTCTTGTGCGCACTCTTTTACAGATTTCGTCTAATATGCAATTTTCCATCTTGGATTAGGCTTAGGCCTCTCCTTAGACCCCAAATCACTTATAATAAGACTTATACCCTTATTAAACTATCTAATTAGTATCCATAATATTATGAATCCTTATTTGCACAAGAGATAAAACAATGTAGCCTAAATTAGCACGACGAAATCTTAAATAACTCGAAAAAAAATTTTCGGGGCCTTACATCCTCCCCCCTTAAGATCATTCGTCCTCGAATGAGGATTTGAGAATGAGTTGGCTTTGAAAGACATGCTATGTAAACTATCAAAATTTTGACTAACTCTTATATTCTAGAAAAATTTCGCCAGAGTTTCCTTTGTATTATGGACATATCCACCTGTCAGAGGGCCCCGAAACACATTACCAAACAACAATATACAAATGCAATATTTCTCACAACTGGTATACACTTTCTTACCTCAACGAATGCACATATTCTATCACATTGTTACAATTGCACAAAAACTAGTCACTTCAATGAATTCTTACCTTATTAAACCAATTTAACACCATGTACACTCAACAAACCATTACCAATCTACACTTATTATTAGTTGTTTACTTAACACATGAATCTTTATAAGGCTTCCATTTATCAAGAAAGGTTTAAGTGACCCAAGGTAACAACACATACAACTCATTACCAAATGAAGGAAACTTGACTAACACTAAGAGGGAAACAACTTGGACAAGGCAATAGTTACTAGGAGCAGAAGGATCGCCTAATTTCTACTAAGCTTGATCAAACAAATGGGGGTACTTTTCCTTCATCTCTTTTTCTGCCTCCCACGTGGCCTCCTCAACTTGTTGACTTCGCCACAATACTTTAACAGAGGCAACTTCCTTATTTCTCAACTTACGAACTTGCCTATCAAGGATGGCAACCAGAACTTCTTCATATGATAAATCCTCATTAACCTCAATAGCCTCGACCGGCATGATGGTGGATGGATCTCCAATCACTTTCTTCAACATGGACACATGGAACACCGGATGCACTGATGACATCTCAGGAGGCAACTCTAGCCTATAAGCAACTTGGCCAATCCTTTGAACGATCCGATATGGCCCGACATACCTAGGACTCAATTTTCCTTTCTTTCCGAATCGCATGACTCCCTTCATAGGAGATACCCTCAAGAACACCCAATCATCGACTTGAAACTCCAAATCCCTTCGACGAACGTCTACATAGGATTTTTGACGACTCTGTGCTGTTTTCATTCTCTCCTGAATAACCTTGACCTTTTCCATAGCCTCGTATACCATATCTGGCCCTAGTAATTCCGCTTCACCTACCTCAAACCACCCGATTGGCGACCTACATCTTCTCCCGTACAATGCCTCAAACGGGGCCATCTGAATGCTAGCATGATAGCTGTTATTGTAAGCAAATTCTATCAGTGGCAAGTGTTCATCCCAATTACCTTTAAAATCTAAGACACAAGCCCGCAACATATCTTCAAGCGTCTGAATGGTCCGCTCGGCCTGGCCGTCGGTCTGCGGATGGAAAGCTGTGCTGAGATTCACCTGAGTTCCCAAACCTTGCTGAAACTTCTTCCAAAAGTTAGCTGTGAACCGAGCCCCGCGATCCGAGATAATAGAAAGTGGAGTGCCATGAAGTCTTACTATCTCCTTGATGTACAATCTTGCATATTGCTCCGCGGTATCAGTGGACTTGACAGGCGGGAAGTGAGTTGATTTGGTGAGTCGATCCACTATCACCCATATTGAGTCAAACTTACGCTGAGTGCGAGGTAACCCCACCACGAAATTCATATTGCTCATCTCCTATTTCCACCTTGGTATTTCTATAAGCTGAGTTAATCCACCGGGCCGTTGATGCTCGGCCTTCACTTGTTGACAGTTCGGGCATTTAGCTACAAAGCTTGCCACATCCCTTTTCATACCGTTCCACCAATAAATCTCCTTGAGATCATGATACATTTTAGTGGAACCTGGGTGCACAGAATACCTGGAAATATGAGCCTCTGCCATTACTCTCTCCCGAAGTTCGTCCACGTCCGGGACACATAGCCTACCTTGGCACCGCAATACACCATCCTCGCTACAGAGTACAAATGCTGAGGTCTTGTCATTCATAACTACTTCCTTCACCGAACCAATGTTGGATCCATAAACTATTTTTCCTTGATTTCCGCAACCAATGATGATTCCGCTCCATTATGAACCAAAACATTCCCCTCGTCTGACGTCCAGATACGAACCCCCAAACTGGCCAATTGGTAAACCTCCCGAGCTAGGGGTCTCTGATCCACACCCAAATGAGCCATACTACCTATGGATTTTCGACTAAGAGCATCAGCTGCCACATTTGGTTTCCCCGGATGGTACAATATGTTCATATCATAGTCTTTGAGCAGTTCTAACCACCGCCGCTGTCTCAGATTCAGCTCCTTCTGTTTGAACAAATACTGGAGGCTCTTGTGGTCTGAAAACACATCTACATAAACCCCATAAAGATAGTGCCGCCATATTTTCAAGCAGACACAACTATCGCGAGCTCCAAATCATGTGTCGGATGATTCTTCTCGTGATTCTTGAGTTATCTCAAAGTATACTCTATAACCTTTCCGTGTTGCATCAACACACACCCCAAACAAACCTTGGAGGCATAACTATCGCCTTAACACTTTACATCATTAGCGGAACATCTTTATTATATTCCTCTTACATAAGACCTTCCACGAATTGAGTTCTACTATAATTTCCTTGATATGGTTACGATCCCATGTGAACAATTTCTACTAACTCTTCACAATTCTTAACAAAAGGCATTACTGAATGAGTTTTCTCGTATGACCTCCTATCTGAAATGAATAGCACTGGCTAACTTGCACACGTACCCCGAATAACATTATCTTGCACGACATTGCATCAAATGTAAGGTAACATTGTGCTCTAACTTTTCTTAACCAACATCTTCTCCCCATATGTACATTATAGAGTTTAAGAAACTGCACTACTTCCCCCGTGAATGAAAATTCCTACCATCCCTCCTTACGGTTAAACACCTTTTAAAACATATATCAACAACCTTTATATGCATATGATTTAGGAAGGGTCACTAGCCCGAGAAGGGTATTCTCTGAAACTTTAAATCCTCCTCAATCCTTCAACAACAACTTTTGGTTTTACTCTTAAGTGTAAGGCTTAGTCCACCTGATTCTATCTCCGATGAATAACTCGCCTTATTCCCCATGTTATAGTTACCAATAAAGTTCCCTGATATTGCGGCTTAAGATTTATCATGCTAAACATGTCTAGTCCGTCACGAGTGTTCATCCTCTTTCAATCTATTCCGAACCTTTTATTCCCATCCTGTTTTGCGGATAGTGCATAGTTAATAGCTTTATTGTCCCACACATTTGTCTGCCTCCCGTGAACTTGAAAAATCATTATGTCTTGTTTAATCATTTTACAGTACCACAACTTCACCAGCGATAATCTCACTTCCCATTGTGTGTAGACATGAACTATCTCTAGACCCTTTAGTTGATATTCAGTGTCACCCAAGTCGGTTGCATTGCGGTTAATCCCTTATAATTTTTATTAACACTTGTGCCCTAAGTGAGTCCACCATTCTGATGCAAAAATTATTTTAAATAACCATGACCATCTCAATTTAAAGGTTTTCTCCCCCTTTCTTCTCACCTCATTCTTCCTAGTTAGTGAATAGCCACGCATTCTTCCATATATTACGTGGTCTCTTACCTTTGGTATTTCATCCGGCTCACCTCTTAACTCTTATTGGGATATATGTAGCAAAGAGTGTTCGTCTGAACATCACTCAACACTTATCTATTTGTAAGACTCTTTAGAGGCTCTCTATCAAGCCCCAATTACCATCTTGGGTTGTTGTGGCAACACATTTATTTCTCCCACTCGTTCTGGCTTTCTTAGTATCCCGAAACTTTGTTTAAATCACAAATCTATTATTAGCCCATTCCAAGTACTCACAATCTTTCACATTTGACATATGGTACTTCCTTGGGTTCCATTTCTCCTGTCCTTCTAACAAGTAAAAGTCTCTTTACAAACATACTCTTATTTTCTAGAATCGTTGACCCTATCATTCACATTGCAATGCGTGAAGAATTTACATTCCTTAATCTCTTGGGATGCTAGTTGTCTATCATTAGCATATTCTTTCAGAGAGTCATGTTACCCATTATCTCTTTTCTAGACCACACCTGTCTTCACCAAAATATTCAAATATCATAGCTACATGGTCTCACTCTTGTTTCATTGTATTTAAGTAGCCTTACGATGGCCCTCCCTCTCCCACATGGGGCGAATGTCCTGGATCTTCACACAAGTCTTGAGCGTAGAAACTTTAGCAACATATGCCTCATATATCTATCCCTCTTATATATACTCGACTATTAGGAAAATTTAAGTCACCATAGTATTGATCTCATAAGTTCCCTATTCCTATTCAGCCATGTAGGTATGGGATTCCAAGTCCCCACGCATATCCTTTATGAGTGTAACGCAACCTCGTGCATTTCTGGGTCCTTATAATGTTTGTAAGACAAGGGTTTTCTCACCTAGGGTCCAATTGAGTCTCATTTCATAACTTTTTAACTCATGTGAGAGACTTACACTCTCACCATTAATCTCTTAGTCTTTCTCCCATATATCACGTGCTTATATAACCAATATTATTTCACACCTTGCGATCAATTATATACTTCTCGCACTAACCACGTGTGCTACTTAAACTTACATATCAATTATCAAATCAATGCCTCTTCGTGCGGGTAATCACTTTTAATCCTTTCCTCAAATAAAGCATACTTGTAGTACTATGTACTTATACTATATATATATTCATACTGTTTATTCAACAAGATACATGTGCAATCTCCATAATACCCATGTCTTTTCCCATTGGTCATGACATATGACAACACTACATGAAACAGACGAAAGAGCATTTAAACTTACCTTGAATCTCAACGCACGTGTTATAAAACAATATTATAGTCAAGCTTTATCGCACGATTTGGAATGTTGAAGAAGGGTAATATTCCTAAATGTCCGTGTAGCCCCCTACTTATATGATGTGGTCGACAACACACCTATAAGAAGAGCACTACTAGACACGGCTCCGAGACATCCTAGGACACTTTACAAACCTTAGGCTCTGATACCAAGTTTGTCACGCCCCAAATCGAGGGACATGACCGGCGCCTGACCGGGTTGCCCCAGTCAAGCGGACCTGGGTGCCTTCCATTCCCACGCGTTACCCCTGTGTTGACTGTTACTCATTAACCACAATATCTTACCAACAATGACTGATTTCACAATGCATAAACATAACCATGTGATTTATTTACTAACAAGTTCATAATTTATATTTACAACGCCCCATACGTATACATAGGCCACAATCCCACAGTTTACCTGTCTACGGAGCCTCTAGGATACAAAAAGGGAAATACAATACTTGCCGGTAACAAGGCCCCGGCTATACCTTACAAAACCAAAATGAAATCTAAATCGAGTGGCATGAACCACACAAGGCCCCGAGGAAGAAAGGGGCTCACCAAAAACGGGCAGTGGAAGGAGAAGGATACTACCGCCGATGAGCTGAAGTGCCTGCTACTGATCCACCTACAATCATGACACGAATGTAGCGCCCCCGGCAAAAGGGACGTCAGTACACTTGAATTGTACTGGTATGTATGGACAAACTTTGTCCCAAGTAAACTCAAGCCATTAAATTACATCAACAATTAATTAAGCCAGCCAACCATGTTTCCACATTTTCCTCATTTCAAATAATTCTCAACACAAAGCACTTTCTACAATTAACCACTTTAACAATAACCAATCAATCACGTAAAGCACAAGTAGTCAAACAAAGGGGCAATCAGTGCCCCACAGGTTGCAAACTCTCCTGTTGTCTCCTTTCACAATTTCACATTATTGATTTATGTATCAATTTTCAATAGCGATTTCGATCGCTTTCCACCCTTATTGCCCCTGACCACCCTTATTACCTCGGCCACCCTTATCACCCCAACCCACACCTTATTTCACCACGTCGCGGCGCGCGACACGACCCCGCCTTACAGCTGAAAACACAACAATTTCAAACAGCAGATAAGGTACTACACACAATTTCAACAAGTTCAAATAAGCAACTTACACATTGGTTCATATTCTCAATTTCTTCTCAATTCAATATCACAACCATGTTACAATATTTCCACAATTCAGGTGTTTCATCTCTTTCCACAATAAACCAATTCTCAAGTGTTTCGTTTGTTTTCCACAAGGTGCCATATAGGCCATCATAGTCATTATTCACAATTCTTTTGCCAAATTAAACTCCCATTTTACATCACTCATAGCTCAACAACAAACTTTGAATATCCAACAACAACATCAAGAATTTCACACAATTTGTCAATTTAACACGAAACAAACAACTTCACACATATTGGCGATTTCACAAGAATCAAAATTAGCCATACATACCTCGATTGAGCTCTCCTTAAGTTACTACAACACTCCAAAACTCTAGCAATTCCAATCTACTATGAGACATAACAAAATTAAACACATATTAGAAAGATATTCATGAAACTAGCTCATTTGAGCATTTTATCAAATACTAGTTGTGCATCTTGATTTCAAATCCCCTTTTCAAGAATTACTTCATTCCCTAACCCTATCTTTACTTATTTATGTTCATCAATCTTCCCACAACTCTATTTGCACAAGCATGCATACATAACACTACCATACCAAGAATCATACCTCAATAATACATCTCACAACCTCAACAATACTAACATAACCTAGGTTAGGAACCCATGGCTCCCAATTACCCTCCCATGAGTTCTAATGTATGTATCTTACATAAATAATCACCATAGAGTAGTTGGAGATGATAGACATACCTCTTGTAGTAAGAATTTTAAGAATCTCCACTTGAGGTGTTCTTGAAGAATTCAAGAATTAGAAGGAAAATCTAAGGATTTTGAAGATTAATCCTTGTTAGTATAAGTGTTTAAGGGGTAGAAATTACTCAAAGAACTATAAAATCTTACCTTAGATCATAGGGATGAAGTTTGGGATGAAACCCTCTTGAGAGAGCAAGTCATAACACCAAAAATGAGTTTGGAACACTCTAGGCCGGTCTTTGGGGTATTAAAACTATCCAGGTGCGCGAAGTGTTGCCCAGGTGCGCGAAGTGTGCAAGCTTCGCGCATGACTTCGCGCATTTTCCTGAGCATTCTGCCTAAGGTGCGCGAAGTGTGCGCGAAGTCCACTTCGCGCAGGACTTCGCGCATCTGACACCTGACGAGTAAAATGATCATAACTTTCTGTATACACCTCCGAATGACGAACGGTTTGTTGCGTTGGAAACTAGACTCAAAGGGCTTTAATTTGATAGGTTGATCCTCACACAACTCATTATATAACCGGAGATATGATCGTTCAAAGTGAGGTCTTGTGCGCACTCTTTTACAGATTTCGTCTAATATGCAATTTTCCATCTTGGATTAGGCTTAGGCCTCTCCTTAGACCCCAAATCACTTATAATAAGACTTATACCCTTATTAAACTATCTAATTAGTATCCATAATATTATGAATCCTTATTTGCACAAGAGATAAAACAATGTAGCCTAAATTAGCACGACGAAATCTTAAATAACTCGAAAAAAAAATTTTCGGGGCCTTACAATTGTGTTATTGCAACGACATCACCAAGAACTCAAAGTGTCCATACCTTGTCCGAAAGGCCGTCTTTGGAATATCCTTCTCCTTAACCCTCACCTGATGATACCCTAAACGTAAGTCAATCTTGGAGAAATACTTGGCACCCCGGAGTTGGTCAAACAGGTCGTCAATTCTTGGAAGTGGATACTTGTTCTTTATAGTAAACTTATTCAACTGCCGATAGTCGATACACATCCGTATTGACCCATCTTTCTTCCGCACGAATAGGACTGGCGCACCCCAAGGTGAAGTGCTAGGTCTAATGAAGTCCTTATCGAGCAAGTCCTTTAACTGCGCCTTCAACTCTCGCAGCTCTGCCGGGGCCATTCTATATGGAGGGATAGAGATCGGTTGAGTGTCAGGCAAGACATCAATGCTAAACTCAATCTCCCTTTCTGGAGGAAGACCTGGGAGTTCATTTGGGAAAACATCTGGAAATTCATTGACCACGAGGATAGATTGTAGAGTAGGCAGCTTCGCCTCTGCATCCCTAACGCGAACAAGATGATAAATGTAACCTTTTGAGATCATTTTCCTTGCCTTAAGATAGGAAATAAACCTACCTTTCGATGTAGCAATGTTCCCCTTCCATTCAATGATGGGTTCACCAGGAAATTGAAACTTAACCATGTTCATACGACAGTCAACATTTGCATAGCATGAGGCCAACCAGTCCATTCCCAGTATCACATCAAAATCAACCATTTCTAATTCAAATAAATCTGCCGAGGTTTGACGACTACAAATCATCACAGTGCAACCTCTATATACCCTTCTAGCAATCACAGAATCTCCTATTGGAGTAGATACCGCAAGGGGTTTACTTATCAATTCAGGTTCAATGCCAAACTTATTAGCCACAAAGGGTGTAACATATGATAATGTAGATCCCGGATCAATCAACGCATATACATCATAAGAAAACACAGATAATATACCTATAACAATATCTGGAGATGACTCGAGATCTTGTCGACCTACTAGAGCATATGTTCGATTTTGAGCACCACTCGAACTCGGTCCTGCACCTCTACCTCTACCACGACCTGTCGACTGCTGAAAACCCCGTGCTGGAGGTCGAACTGATGAGGAAGAACCAGACACAGATCTAGTCGGTTGAGCCATACCATCACCTCCCCCGTTAGGACAATCCCTCATCATATGGCCAGGCTGTCCGCAAGAATAACACGCATCAGAACCTCGACGGCACAGTCCAAAGTGGGCCTTGCCGCACTGATCACAACGTGGTGTTGGGGGTTTCGTCTGACTAGTATCCCTGTGATGTTGCGATCCAGATGCCTGCGAACTCTGACCTGGACTAGAATAGGATCGATCATATCGAGGCCTCTGAAACTGTGGAGGAGCACTAGCTACAGATGGCGCCGAACTCCTCGAAGACTGGGGCCTGGCGCTGCCTCTGAAGTCATCAGAATACCTTGCAAATCTCGCCCTCTTATGCTGGCCCCTATCCTGCTCCCTATCTGCCCTCTGCTGGCACTTACGATCCTCTAGGGTCTGAGCATAAGCATGAATACGGGAAATATCTATGCCTTCTACCAAGGAGGCTGTCATACACTCATTTATCAGATGGGGTCCCAACCCGTTCACGAACAAATGCACCCTATCACTCATCTCGGCCACCATATGGGGAGCATACCTTGCTAAAGAATCAAACTGCATACTATACTCTCGCACACTCATATTACCTTGTCTAAGGTTCAAGAACTTATCAGCTCTAGCTCGTCGTATCTCAACTGGCAAATAGTTGTGAGCACATGATTTTTGCACCAGGCAAATAATTCCAAAATTAAAATAAATATGTTTCTGAGTGCAATTACTCGCTTTGCTTGAAATTAGTTATATTTTTTGTGTGTTTGAATAAGTAAGAAATTAGAAAAATCAAAAAAAAATAGTAGCAATTAATTTGTTAGTTTAGTTAATTAGAAAATTAGTAAAATGGCTTAAATAGTAGAAATTAGGAAAAATAGCAGAAAATTACCAAAAAATACTAGGAAATTAGAGTAGGTAGTAAATTAGGATTTATAATTTTTCATAAAAGAAAAGAAAAAAAAATAATAAAAGAAAATACATAAAAATCATTAAAACCAGAAAATACAAAAAATAGATATATATATATATATATATATGCTGGGTAATTGAATCTGGGCCAATTGTGGTCCAAATCGTTGGCCCAATGAATTAGCCCAGCAATTTGGCCCGCCTGGCCTTCTATTTGTTTTGATCATTGCCGTTCATTTTGGTATATCTAATGGCCGAGAATAATAGGGGAGTTATTTGGTTTAATTAATTAAGAGAAGCGATCTGGGCCGTCCGTGTGATTTAATCTAACGGCTAGAGACTTTAGTCTCATAAATAATCAAACGACGGCGTTTAAGTAACGCCTCTCTAGGACCGTCGATCTTGATCAAACGAGCGGCTAGGATTATCTGGGACGGTTGGCCTATAAAAGGGCCTTGTCTGAAGACGGCCGCTCATTTTACACAATTCAAAACCCTAAAGTCAGCCGCCTCTTCATCTTCCTCACCTCCTCGTCTTCTTCGTCCAGAAGCCCTAGCCGGCCAATGGCGGCCACCACCTTCCACGGTGGTCGCCGGCTCCTATTACCACTCCCTTCATCTTCATCTTCTTCTTCTCCGTCTTCTTTACCCAAAACCCCCAGAAAACCCCCTGTTCTTCGAAGTCCCGGTCACCGGAATCTTCGCCGGTGACCGCCAAAGTATGAAGACCCACCTAAAACTAATGCCAAACTCTTCCTCTCCACTAGATCTACCCAACCATACCACTGGCTACCTTCGAATCTCACCCAATCGCTTCGAATATCCCAAAAAGGGTCGTCGGAACCCTAACTCCGGCGACCCCAAATTCAACACCCAATCAAGACCTCACCTTTACCCTCACCCAAACACCCCTCTGCAGTCAAAACTCAAAAAAAAGGCCTCGTCTTTAGGCCTGAAAGAAGAATCAGAGAAAAATTGGAAGAAAAGGGTTCTGAGAAATAATAGAGAAACATGAACGAATAAAGAAAAAGAAAACAAGCAAGAATAAAAAGGAGTTAGAGAGTTCGAGAGAGGGTGAGGAGTGAAAGGAATAGGAAGCTCGGGGGACAGTCCCCGCAAGCTAAGTACCCCGCCTCTTCTGTTTGCTTTGTTTACCTGTTTTGCCTGCTATTTTCTTGTTATTTCTGTGTGTTTAGCATGCTTTTGATCAATTAGTCGCATGAACTAGGATTTTTATTAGTCTTTGAAGAGTTTTAGTTTATTTGTTTGTTTTTCTGATTAAAAGACCTGTTCTTCTTTATCTTGTTAATCTTTGTATGTTATTTCTTGTGTTATTAGACTGCATGTTTCTTGCTTAGACATAGATTTTATCTGGGTCCTTTATTTGTTTTTTCTGTTTCATGCTTTCTTTGTTCATGTTCTCTGACTTCGTATGTTTTTGACCTGTTTAGTTTTAGGGTTCTATAATCATCTTATTCACATCCTTTGTTATTACTCTATTCTGACTGTTTTAGGTTTAGTTTAACACTAATGATGACTTTCATCTTATTCATCTTCATATGCATATTCTCCTGTTTGTTTATTTTCATGTTCTGTTTCTTCCATGTTTAGTCATGTTTAGTCTAATACATGTTTTAGGGTTATTAAGTGTTTGGTTTGTCTCTCAAGTTCAAAATTAGATCTTGATATTCATGTCCTCTCTTCTATTCTGTTAGGGTTTTTATCTTGTTAGTTTTCAATAGCTCTTCTGTCAACTTACATGTTTGGATCCTGATACTATGTTCAATGGTTTGTCTTTCATTGTCACTCATGATTTGTATTAGATTACTTTTGTTGGCTTGCAATATCTCAATTGTTTCTCTTTTTGTATCTTCACATGTCTAGTCTTAGTAAAGCTTGGCAATCTTTATTCATCCCTTATCCTGTCTTTAATCTGGGGTTCACTCCTTTGCTCACATGCTGGTGGTCTCATTTGTGTTCATTTTTAGTGCAAATCTAATATTCTTGTCATATCATCTCTCATATGTTTTATTTGATGAATGAGTATGCCAATTTGGGGTCTGTTTCTCTTCATGTTACCCTCATATGATAGACTTAGGTTTCTCTTTTCATTGTTTCTCCATGTTCTTCTTGTCATCATCTTCATCTCATTTGTCATGCACTTGTGCTAGATTTAGGAATGTTATTCTTTGTTTCTTCATGGCTTTCCTATTCTTCATCCTCACTCTTAACATGCATATATCAAGCTAGGGTAGCACTTAAAAATGAACTCTAATTACCCTGCTTAGGTTAGTTGAACCATGAATCCTGTTTCTTAGAGTTTAATATTCTGAGCTTGTTTGTGCCTTGAACCTTGGTGATTCTGAGTTGTTCAAACTTTCATGTGACTGAAACTGGTAGTTATTAAGTCTTAATTAGCATGATTTCATACTTTGTCTCATAAAATTAGATAATGTGAATTAATCAACTGAAATTCAACCATATCAATTGCCTTCTCTGAGTTTTGGTTGATTATTACATTTTGTTTGATCTTATGTGTCTTAATATGCAATCCATGTTTGAAACTGATTTAGTTTACTGGTTCTGGTTGAGTGTAAGTGTTTGATTAACACTATTTGAACCCTAGGTGAATTTGTTATAGCTGTTAGCATTAGGTTCTATGAAAATGGTTAGTTTTTAAATAGGTAAAACACTGAAAATGATCATAATTAGGCTATAGGTTTAATAATTGGCCTAAGAATGGTCAACCCTGCAAAGGGTTGACCAATTCTGTGAGCCCTAACACACAGCTCACTGTTTAACAGTGGTTGGTTGTGCAAAGGGGCTATGTCTGCAAATGCAGACTAGCCCAGGCTCTATATTGAGCCCTGAACAGCAAAGTGGCCAAACCTGTAAAGGTTTTGGGCCCAGCTGTTCAGTATATGGCTTTGATAGCCCAAGCTAAGTCTCAACTTGAGACTAGCTAACTTTTGAATAGGTTAATTATAACAATAAAACAGGCTATGCCTGCAATTAGCTTTAATTAGGAATAAATTGGTCTTAATTGACTGGAATTAGATTAAAAGTGGCTAGAATTGAAATAGTTCTTAAGAAATAAATCTGGCCAGCCCTTAAATACTAATGCTAGGGCTGGCTATTAGTTAAATAGGTTCAAAACTAGCTAAAATCTGCCCTAGGCAAGCTGGTAAATCAACAGTGCCCTTAAGGGCATAATTGGGTATTAAAAAGGTAAAATAGTAACAAGTAAGAACTTAGGAGGGTAATAGGGACATTCATGCTCCTGATTTCTACAATTTTGTTGAGATTTAGGGGTATAATGGTCTCCTAAAAATGGAAAATCTGTAAAAATCTCAAACCCCTAAGGTCATACTAGTAAAAGGCCCTAAAAAGAATCCTTTGGAACCTTCCAGCACATGCTGGAAGGGTTTTGATAACTGAAAATGGGGACCTAAGTGGAGATTTAATAAATTTAGGAGGGGGAGAAGTGGGAGAAAATCCCATAACTTTTTCCCCAAGTTTCAGCTTTAGGATAACTATAAATACACCTTCAAAGAGCTGAAAAAAGGGGGATTCAGGAGAAAAAATCTGAGTGAATATTTGGGGTTCCATTGGAGAGTGATCTGAATATATTTGGGTTCTGGAATTTTGAGTAATCTGAAAAATACAACAAGGCTGTTATTATACATAATTTCGAGAGACAGAATTAGCAATACAGACAATAGGTTTTTCTGGGCTTTGTTCGATTATCTACTTGGGTTTGTCTCTGGTATTCCTGTTGCTGTTTTGGCTGTGTTGCTGTTGCTGTGCTTTCCTTCATTTCACTGTTGCATTGCTGCTGATCTTTGCTGTACCTGCTACTTGCTCTTATCCTTAGACTCATCGGATTTTCTTCTTAATTCAGGTACATTATCCTTTCACTCGAAGATGTAATGCTGATTTATTGAAATAAAAATGAAGCTCTGGATTTGAATCTATGCTGCTATGGAGTTGTATTTTGATTGTATTAGTTTAAGTTTGTAGATAGTCCATTGTAGTAGTATGTAGTAGCTGTAGAACAAAGACAAACAGCAACTATGTAATAGCTAATAGTAGTGGTAGTATAGTAGTAATAGTAATTAGTACCTCACCTAGTTAATTAGGTAAAAATCTTAAAAATGAAGTTAGAAAACTATCACATAGGTCTCCAATGACAGAAGCTCATATAGGAATTAATCAGTATGCTGGCGAAATTAGTTTATCTTGTCAATATCCCAAATTCAAATGAGATAGAATAGGAGATTACCATTGAAGTAACATTTAATGTAAAATTGGCTTTAGGAGCTTCAAGTGAATCTGGCATATCAGTTTTAATAATGGAACAACGGCAATTAGGAATTTAGTATTAAAATGGAAGTGATCTAGTCTCTTAGTCATTTAGTGTAGCAATCGGTTAATCATGGTAAGTAAGTAGATTATAAATCGTATGGCTAAACCGTTCATTTATCAGTTTATGACTTCATCGTTAACATTGGTTAATTCTCAAAGACAAGAGCTAAAATAATCAATTAGTTTAATTCCCTCATTAATTAGTCTGTTAATCCATGCTCCCTGTATCTATAGATCTTGAACTTAAGGTTGGAATTTTGTGTATTGAATCTTCTCCTACTGATTAATAAAATGTTCAAGTTTTATCTCTTAACTGTGTGTATTTATTATACTGTTTTTGTTCTGTTAATTCATTTTGGTTTGGGTTCAAATCATATCCTGGGCCTGAACTATGGTATTATTCGACTGGGCCGCCCAAATACAAATCTGAAGACTGCCTGAACACATCCGGTACAAAGATGAAGAACCAGGCCCAATTAAATAATCAAACTCGACGGGCCTGGGATTCTTATTGTTGAGACACGATTAAGGAAAAAAAACAAATATAGAAAACATAGTTAAAATATTAGTATCCTTTAATAAAAATTGGGACGAGCCTCGCCCGAATAATACCGGGGCCCCCATTTAGTAATGATATAAACGCAAATAGATCCGGGAAAGCTAATAGCCAATTCCATAGCTTCTCCCAAAAGATTTAAAAGCCAATAGATGTTACTTTAGGGCACGATTTTAATATACCTTCCTATGAATGAGTGTGCACTTGGTGCGACTCAAATCCAAATCTCGGCAAAGCCGAAATACACCAAAAGTCATAGGCGTACTGGTTGCGGTATGACTCGAGGCGTGTTTCCGCAATGTCGCAAATTCCTAAAATGATATTTAACGTAAAAGCACATCATGTTGTTAAAATCTATAACTGAGTCAAACAAAAGTCAAGAACGACAGTGGAGCGACCGTGCTAAAACCATGGAATCCGGGAGTGCCTAACACCTTCTCCCGGGTTAACAGAGTTCCTTATCCGGACCTCTGCTTCGCAGACATTTACAAGAGTCGAAATTCCTCGGCTTTGGGATTAACCGGTGACTTGGGACACCATTGCCATTCCCAAGTGGCGACTCTGATTAATCTCTAATAAAATCCCGAACCGATTGTCCTTAAATTGGAAAAACTCCTTCCCTTGCGTTATTTTATCCGTCTTGGGTAATGGAACGTCGGGGTATACCCTACAAGTGTATTTATACACCTTACGCATGTTGGGGTAGTAAAAAGGGAGGTGTGACAGCTCTGGCGACTCCACTGGGGACCCAACCCTGAACTTCGGTTTCAGGGTTTAAGAACTCGAGCTCCTTAGAACTGCCGTTCACGTTTTTATTTGACTTCATTATATGATTTGAATAACATGCTATGTGCTTTATCGCTTTTGATATTATGTGAACTGTATATAAAACTGTGCCGAAATCCCTTCTCTCTTCTCCCCCGGGGATGTGCTTACTGGTTGAGACTCCCCTTTCTGTTAAATGTCACCTTAAACTAAGAAAACAGAGGCCGGATAAGTTACAAAGCTGATTGACTCCGCGGGTCACCAGTACGTAGCCCCCTCCTCGATTCGAGTTGTCCGCTCGGGTACACGGTCTAGCAATCCATGAAACCGTAAGATTTTGAACATAGGTCTAGGATGATTATTTGCATCATACTTGACTTAGGGGACTCAACACAGGGGTTGGGTCCGTCTAGGACAGGTGACCCGGTATTGAAAAGACCGAGCATGCTATGTGTTGCATTTTATTGTCCTTGATCGTTATGCGGACCGGCGAAAATCTCGAGATTGAAAAAATTATTGAAAAAGGAAAAAAAGAGAGAGAGGAAAATAATGATTTGTAGAAAATAGGTACATGGAAAATTTGAAAATTTGAAAAATAGGGGGAACATGTTTTGTTTAAAATAATTGGTCAAATAATCTGACCGAATTACGCAGGTTTGATTCTCGCCATTAGGTGGGATACGTAGGCAACCCTTAAACGGGTCCAACCACACTTTTAGAAAAAGACCAAAAAAGATTTTCTTTTTAAATAATCGAGGTGATTGCTATTTTTGGAAATGGCCGAATGTTCCGAAAGGACGCCGGAAGGCTGTTTTTGCAAAAATGGCCACTTCGAAAGTTATTTTCTTTTCTTTTTATTCAAAAAAATTGAAAACCTGCATTGAAAAAGATTTTCCTTTTTTCTAAATAAAATCACCTTAATAAATGTGCAGGACGAGCACGATGATGAATGAACAATTTTCCCTAAATAAAATCCCTTTGGAGCTGAGATTATGGTGGCAGGACATGGGATCCGATGGTCAAGACTGGGTCAAAAAGTACTTGAAAGGCCTTACGGGGTTACTCGAAATAGTTCCTCGAGGTGATGTGGTTAGAGCGTTGGTCTCGTTTTGGGATTCGGCACACAACGTATTTCATTTCCCAGATTTTGAGCTTACCCCTACTTTGGAAGAGATTGCCTTCTACATTGGGAAGACTGAGGTTCCGCTGAAAGGGAAATACCCGGTATCTCCGAGGATGGTGACAGTACATCGTTTCCTCGACTCTTTGAAAATCGCTCGGAATGTCCATAATGAAGATCTGGCCAACGGATTTTGTTCTTTAAGCTTCATCTACAACAGGTTTGGACATGTTGGGGGTTTCAATGACCCAACCAACAAGTTGTGCTGTAAGTCCAACCGGGCAAAGTGGGAAGAACACCGGAGGTTTGCATTTTTGGTAGCATTTCTTGGAGTTGTTGTATTCCCGAGGAAAGATGGCCATATCAATATAAAAGTCGCCGGGGTAGCTACCACACTGATAGTGCAAGAAAACTGTACCTTGGCCCCAATGATTGTTGCGGATATCTATCGTGCTCTGACTGCGTGCAAAGCAGGGGCTAGTTTCTTCGAGGGGTGTAACTTGATCTTGCAAATTTGGCTAATCGAGCATCTGTGTCACCACCCTTCATTCTCGAGCTATGGTTCGGCCGACCGGACATGTTTAGAAGAGTTCAATGCGAGGACAAAAGAAGTAAGGTTACCAGAGGGAGTCCAACATTGGATTGGGTATCTTCGATCACTAACTGACAGTCAAATTGATTGGACGTATGACTGGTTACCTCTTGACGAGGTGATATACATGCCAACGGAGGGATCACCGTTTTTGATCATGGGTTTGAAGAGTATACAGCCTTATGCTCCATACAGAGTTTTGCGACAGTTAGGGCGGTGTCAGATTATTCCGAGAGATGGGGATCTCAGTGTGCAGGCCGTGGAGATTGGTCCAGACGGGCAATTCCCGGAAGCAAAAATCCGGTAAATCTGGAATGAATGCCAAAATCTAAAGATTGATACTTGTGTGCCGAATAGAGCAAAAGGGGAGATATCACCTGGATACTCCACCTGGTACCGACGAGGGGTTGAACACGAACGTCTTTCAAAGAGACCTCACTTGCAAGACCTGATAGAGCAATCCGAGGAAAATCTGAAATGGGCGGCCAAGGAGAAAGAATATAAGGCCAAAATCAGTTTGTTGGAAGATAAGCTGAGAAATCTTCATTTCGAAAGTGGCCTACAAGCAACATCCGATGAAGGGGAAAAGAAACAGCTGAAAAAAGAAAATGATATGTTGAAGGCTCAAATAGCTCAAATGAAAATTGCATCCGAGACCCCAGTTCGTTCAGCCCGAGATGAAAAGTTAATTGAGATTCTCCGGCGGAAAGTAAACGACTATAGCTTTGATTTGGACGTAGTTGAAAAAGAGTTAGTCAAGGCTCGGAAGCAAATGGACAAAGACGCCGAGGAAAGAGCCAAATTGGTTCGGCAGCTACATGATAAGCACGATGTTGAAATAGCTCAGCTTAGAAAGAAAATGATCTCAGCCACAGTCAAAAGTAACAAGACCATCAAAGATCTTGAAGAAGAAAGAGAGCACTGCTACACGACTATGGCGAGATTAGAATTGAAGCTACAACAAGTGCAAAAGGACAACCAACACACCTTGGATGCTCGCGCTCAGCAAATAAGCCGTCTATTGCAAGAAAAAGGGGTCATCAGAGAAAAGATTGTTCGCATCGCCCAGTATATCACCCGAAAGACTCAACTTTGTGAAGATATGACTCGGAGGACTTTTGTATCTGCAGTGAAGTTTTTTGTACAACAAGTCATGGCCGACCTGGATAGGCTTCAAAGGGGTTTAGCATATAGGCCCGCGGCAAGGCCGAACGATGCCTCGCGGGCACTAGGTGCATTAATGTACTCTTAGGTCATGCATCATCTTTTAAAACATCACTTTGTAATCAAGGTTTTGAATCATCAATGAGAAAACAAAGTGTTGTTACCAATTCTTTTACTTTATGTCATTTCCTTCATATCCGCTAGGCAAATAAATAGGAGCGTGATTATAAAAACGGCAAGGAAAAAAAAAGAGAAGAAAAAGCAAGAAAAGAAAAAAAAGAGAGAAGAGAAAAAGCAAGAAAAAAGAAAAAGCAAAAAAAAAAAGAAAAAGAAAAGAAGAAAAGAAAGAAAGAAAACAAAAGAGCGGAAAAAGAAAAATGATGATTGAAGTGAGCAGCGGCCGGGATGATGCATAACGACTCGAGCGAATGTGTTTGTTTTTAAAGTCGTTACATATTATTCATACGCTAACAACTAACAAGTGTTGATGTTTGTGAGTCCAGATTTTCTAGGCAACTGGCATACTGGCTACCCACTCATACAACACCAGATCCAAAAAGATGACAAAGGCTGTATCCCAGGAGATCGAGGCAACCATTGTAGACCCCGCTCACGAAGAAGAGATCGTGGATGTGGCAGGGATGAAAGAAGAAAAGTACAAGCTAAGACAGCAGATGGCTGAAATGTACCAGGCTTGGTCGAGAGGTCAACCACTACCAGCCTACCCTGCTAACCCTGCATATGTCCCTCCACCCAATCCTAACCCCGAGCCACCAACAATGAACTCGTCCTCCACCTACCCCGACTACCCTCACTACTATGCTTCCACCTCCCAAATGCCACCACCTCCAACCAAGCAAGCACCACCTCCTATACCACAAGTCGCTCCTGTATATATGGCACCTCCGCCCGCTGTTATCCACAAATCTTCTAGTGAACCAATATTCCATATCCAGGATCCTCACTATTACCCTCCGGAGCCGACTTTCAGACAACACGAGTCTCACGCTCCTATGATAGAAGCAAGTGCCGGGCAGGAAGAGATGGCTCGGAAAGTCAAGAGTCTTGAGAACGCTTTCCGCAATATGCAAGGGCTGGGAGGGCAAGTAAGTGTAGCCTACAAAGACCTGTGTTTGTTCCCTGAGGTGCAGCTTCCTGCAAGATTTAAGTTGCCAAAGTTCGACATGTACAACGGACACGGGGATCCGGTAGCTCATCTAAGAGGATATTGTAGCAAGATGAGAGGCGCGGGAGGTAGAGATGAATTGTTGATGGCGTACTTTAGCCAAAGTTTGAGTGGATCAGCGCTGGAATGGTATACCCGACAGGACCATACAAGATGGTTCGTTTGGGATGATTTAGCACAAGCTTTCGCTAGTCACTTTCAGTACAATTTGGAGATCATACCCGACAGGTTATCCCTTACCAAGATGGAAAAGAAGCCAGGAGAGAGCTTTAGAGAATACGGTTTTAGATGGAGGGAACAAGCCGCTAGAGTGGATCCACCGATGAAAGAAGGAGAGATGGTGGATTGTTTTCTGCAAGCTTTGGATCCAACATACTACGGCCATCTAGTGTCAGCAATTGGAAAAAGTTTCAACGAAGTGGTGAAAATGGGAAGTTTTGTAGAAGAGGGTTTGAAGACAAACAAGATTATGAGTTTTTCGGCTATCAAAGCCACCAATCAAGCTATACAGAGTGGAAGCGGAGGAGTGATGGGAAAGAAGAAGAAAGAAGAAGTGGCAACCGTTGAAAGCAGGTCCTGGAGTCGCAACCCACATTATAACCCACCAAGACCCTATCGCCAACACCCACCAAGCCCGTCAACCCCATATAATCCACCACCACCATCTTACCCGCCAAATCCCTACAATGCACCAAGCCCATATAACCCACCACCACCACCATACCCACCGACCGTACCACATTACCATCACCCTCAAACCCAAGCTTATCCACCACCACCACCCCACGTGTGGAGAGCTCAAGCTCCACACAATGTGTACCATACCCAAAACACATACCCAACCCCTAAACCTTACCGAAACCAGAATAGACCCGGGCCGGACGCTGATTGGAGAAACAAAGCAAGAAAGACATTCACTCCTCTCGGAGAGTCATATACCAGTCTTTTCCACATGTTGAAAGAATTGGGGATGTTGAGACCAATCGCACCGAAAAATCCGAACCCACCCCCGAAAAATCTTGATTCTTCTGTCAGATGTGAATATTGTTCAGGAACATTGGGCCACGATACTGAGAAGTGTTGGCAATTAAAGAATGCCATTCAAGATCTTATCGATGAGAGGAGGATTGAAGTGCAGGCTCCCGAGGCCCCAAACATTACCCAGAATCCATTGCCGAATCACCACAAAACGAATATGATAGAACTGGTGCAGGGTGATGGCAATCAAAAACCATCTCAAGCCGTCATGATGATAAAGTCGAGTGACAAGTTAGAGAAAGAAATTGTGAAAGAGGAAGTAATTGTTGAGAAACCAAAGCCAGTAGTGATGGGAGGTTTAAAGGTGGTAGTTCCAGGTGCAAAGACGATCGTAACTGTGAAAGGAGCAAGTGCAGAGCCAGTAATCATAAAACCAGTAGTGCAAATGCCAGTGGTGAATACAAAGACCGTGCCTTGGAACTATAACAAGGTGACAGTAGTTTACAAGGGAAAAGAGATTTCTGGTGAAATTAATGAAATGCATGGACTTACCCGATCCGGAAGGTGTTTTGCTCCAGAGGAACTGAGAAAGATGAAAACGGTAAAAGAAAGTCAACTGAAGAAGCCAGTGTCGGAGGAGGAAGCAGAAGAATTTCTTAAGAAAATGAAGTCACAAGAGTACTTAGTGGTGGAACAATTAAGAAAGACCCCGGCCCAGATTTCTTTGTTATCTTTGTTGATACATTCAGAGGAGCACCGGAAGGCTCTTATGAAGATTCTAAATGAGGCTCATGTTCCGAAGAAGATTTCAGTGTGTCATTTGGAGAAGATTACCAGCAAAATTTTCGAGTCTAATAGAATCACCTTCTCCGATAGGGAGCTGCCGGTGGAAGGAACTGAACACAATAAAGCATTGTACCTCACAGTAAAGAGTGAAGAGTCAGTCGTGACTAGGGTATTGATTGACAACGGATCGAGCGCAAACATCTGCCCGCTGTCAACTTTAGGGAAGCTGAACATTAGCCCGGATAGAATCCGGAGAAATAGTATCAATGTGAGAGGGTTTGACGGCGGAGGTAAGAACACGTTGGGGGATATTATTTTGGAAGTGACCATCGGTCCCGTTGATTTTACGATGGAGTTCCAGGTGCTCGATATTGCCGTATCATATAACTTGCTGTTAGGTCGACCCTGGATTCATGCGGCCAAAGCGGTACCATCTTCTCTACACCAGATGGTCATGTTTGAATGGGAGCAGCAAGAGATTGTTGTACACGGAGAGGAAAATGCTTGTAATGTGGTAGCACCTTTTGACGGTACTGATGGGGATCGGGGTCCTTGGGTCTACCAAGTGACGGATGCTATAGAAGTGAACAAAGTTGCTGAAGGAGAAAAGTTACCAACCCCGATGATGGCACCAACTGCTATAATGGTGGCCAGAGAAATGCTGAAAAACGGATTTACACCGGGGAGGGGATTAGGCAAAACACTGCAAGGAGTCACTCAACCAGTTCAGCTTCCGGAAAATAAAGGTACATTCGGCTTAGGGTTCAAACCCACCTTTGCCGATATCCAAAGAGCCTCTAAAGCCAAGAAAAACTGGACCTTGCCCAAACCCATACCCAAATTATCCGACATCTTTATCAGGCCTGGTACAAAATATCAACCATCTGCTGCAGCAAAGTGCATTGAGACCCAACTTGATGAAGAAATGCTTGGTTTTAGAAAAATGTTCTGGGAGGTGAATACGATTGAAGCAGGGGAAGGCACGAGCAACATGGACGTGCAATTTGTGGGGCCTAGAGTCACATTGAACAATTGGGAAGCTACTCCTTTCCTTATCCGGAAGGAGTCTTGGTAGTTAGCTCAAAATTTCATCATTGTTTCCCCGAAAGTTGTTATTTTACAATTTCCCCATTCCCCTCATGAAAAAAAAAATCAATCACCATGTATCTCGAACATTGTTCGTTTCTTTTATTAATGGAATGCAGTTTTTCCTTTTTCTTCACTTTTGCCTTATTTTTCTTTATTTTTCTTTTTGTACAGTTTTGCATGTGTTGATTCCAATGCCATGTCATGCGTGAAGGATTCTAGACCCAGTTCCGACAATCACGCTACTATACAAGAAATCGAGGAAGATAGTGAAATAGAATGTGAGGATGAGGAAGCCCTGGAGGAAATAAGTAAGGACATGAAACAATACGAGGAAAAACCCAAGCCGAATCTGAGTGATACAGAATCTGTAAACTTGGGGAGTAAAGATGATGTCCGAGAAACAAAGATTAGTGTGCATTTGGAGGCACCCCTCAGGGATGAATTGATAAGGCTGTTACATGAATTCAAGGACATTTTTGCTTGGTCCTATGATGACATGCCTGGGCTCAGTACTGATTTGGTGGTACACAAGTTGCCTATATACTCTGAATGCCGGCCGGTGAAACAAAAGCCGAGGAAATTCAAAACGGACATTAGCGTGAAGATAAAAGAAGAGGTGAATAAGCAGTTTGAGGCAAAGGTCATAAGAGTTACCAAATACCCCACTTGGTTGGCAAATGTTGTGCCGGTCCCAAAGAAAGATGGCAAAACCAGAGTGTGTGTAGACTATAGAGACCTCAATAAAGCCAGTCCGAAGGACGACTTCCCATTGCCAAACATTCACATATTGATCGACAATTGCGCCAAGCATGAAATCGGTTCGTTTGTGGATTGTTATGCAGGTTATCACCAGATCCTGATGGACGAAGAAGATGCTGAGAAAACTGCCTTCATTACACCTTGGGGAACGTACTGTTACGGAGTAATGCCGTTTGGATTGAAGAATGCCGGGGCAACTTACATGAGGGCAATGACCACTATGTTTCATGATATGATGCATAGAGAAATTGAGGTATATGTGGACGATGTCAACATAAAGTCCAGAAAACAACCTGATCATGTGAAAGATTTGAGGAAGTTTTTCCAAAGACTCCGGAGGTACAATCTAAAGCTCAATCCGGCGAAGTGTGCTTTTGGAGTACCTTCAGGGAAACTACTGGGGTTTATTGTGAGTCGGCGAGGTATTGAACTGGATCCATCGAAGATCAAGGCTATTCAAAGTCTACCTCCGCCGAAGAACAAGAAAGAGGTCATGAGCTTATTAGGAAGGTTGAATTACATTAGCCGGTTCATCGCTCAATTAACATCAACATGCGAGCCGATTTTCAAGTTGTTAAAGAAAGATGCAGCAGTGAAATGGACCGACGAATGTCAGGAAGCCTTTGACAAGATCAAAGAATATTTGGCCAATCCTCCGGTGTTAGTACCTCCAGAACTAGGGCGACCTTTGATTTTGTATTTGACGGTGCTAGACAACTCTTTCGGTTGTGTACTGGGTCAACATGATGAGACAGGCAAGAAAGAACAGGCCATCTACTACCTCAGCAAAAAGTTTACATCTTACGAGGTGAAGTATACCCAACTGGAGAGAACTTGTTGTGCATTGATTTGGGTGGCTCAGAAACTAAAGCATTATTTGTCAGCATACACTACGTACTTGATATCACGATTGGATCCTCTCAAGTATATATTTCAGAAGCCTATGCCTACGGGAAGACTGGCCAAATGGCAGATTCTGCTCACGGAATTCGACATTGTCTATGTAACTCGTACGGCAATGAAGGCACAAGCTATTGCGGACCACTTAGCTGAGAATCCGGTGGATGATGAGTATGAGCCATTGAAAACATACTTTCCGGATGAAGAGGCAATGCTTGTCGAAGAGACAGAGCAAGAGGAGAGACCAGCATGGAAAATGTACTTTGACGGAGCTGTCAACAGCAGGGGCGTTGGTATAGGAGCGGTACTTATTTCAAGTACGGGACAACACTATCCCGTCACAGCTCAGCTTCGATTTTTCTGTACCAACAATATGGCCGAATATGAGGCATGCATCTTGGGATTAAGGATGGCCATCGACATGGGTATTCAAGAGATTTTGGTCATGGGTGACTCGGATCTCTTGGTACACCAAATTCAAGGGGAATGGGAGACACGAGATTTGAAATTGATACCATATCGGTATTGTTTGCACGAGTTGTCTCAAAGATTCCAGTCTATAGAATTCAAGCATATCCCGAGAATGCACAATGAAATTGCAGATGCGTTGGCCACATTGTCCTCTATGTTGCATCATCCGGACAAGACATATATAGATCCACTCCAGATCCAAGTCCGAGATCAGAATGCTTATTGCTTCGTCGTGGAAGAAGAGTCGGATGGAGAGCCGTGGTATCATGATATTAGAGAATACTTGAAAGCTAGCAAATACCCGGAGCAAGCCACAGGAGACCAAAAGAGAGCCATCAGGCGTCTAGCCAATGGATTTTTCTTCAGTGGAGGAGTGGTATACAAAAGGACACCAGATCTGGGTTTATTGAGATGTGTGGATGCACAACAAGCAAATGAAATTATGATTGAAGTACATGCTGGAGTATGCGGACCCCACATGAGCGGATATGTGTTAGCAAAGAAGATCTTGAGAGCTGGGTACTACTGGCTCACGATGGAGCGTGATTGTATCAGGTATGTAAAGAAATGCCATCAATGCCAGGTACACGGGGATCTGATCCACTCCCCGCCTTATGAGTTGCACACAATGTCAGCACCATGGCCCTTTGTTGCTTGGGGCATGGATGTCATCGGCCCAATAGATCTAGCCGCTTCTAATGGGCATAAGTTTATCCTGGTTGCAATTGATTATTTCACCAAGTGGGTCGAAGCTAAGACATTCAAGGCAGTGACGAAGAAAGCGGTGGTGGATTTTGTGCATGAAAATATCATATGCCGATTTGGAATCCCCAAGGTGATCATCACGGACAATGGAGCCAATTTAAACAGTCATCTCATGGCGGAAGTTTGTGAAAGGTTTAAGATCACGCACCGTAATTCCACACCTTACAGGCCGAAGGCAAATGGTGCAGTAGAAGCGGCAAATAAAAACATCAAGAAGATTCTCCGGAAAATGGTGGAGGGATCCAGGTAGTGGCATGAAAAGTTACCCTTTGCTCTCATGGGTTACCGCACGACGGTACGTACTTCTATTGGAACCACACCTTATACCTTGGTGTATGGAACAGAGGCCGTTATACCCGCAGAAATAGAAATACCGTCATTGCGAATTATAGCCGAATCTGAGATAGATGACGATGAATGGGTAAAAGCCCGGTTAGAACAGTTGAATTTGATTGATGAAAAGAGATTGGTCGCAGTCTGCCATGGACAGTTGTATCAGCAGAGAATGGCCAGAGCATATAATAAGAAGGTACGACCTCGAACGTTTGAAGTCGGACAACTGGTATTGAGGCGTATCTTACCACATTGGGCAGAGGCAAAAGGCAAGTTTGCACCGAATTGGCAGGGACCGTTCGTGGTATCACGGGTGTTGTCCAATGGAGCATTATACTTAACCGATGTTGAAGGAAAGTGCGTAGAGACTGCTATCAATTCAGATGCAGTCAAAAGATACTATGTATGATTCCTTTTCAATTGTATGTTTGTATTTTGTTGTGATTTTGGAATTGAAATGACGAAGGCATTTTATTCTCTATCCAAACACTTTATCCATTGTTAACCCCTTTGAGCCTTAATGAATGAATTCTTTCATATCCCTCTCTCGAAATCGCTCTAGTGCAATAAAATCGAAATTGCCAGAACGAAAAATGAAATGATGGAAAAATGACAAAAAATGAAAAAAAATGAAAAATGAAAAATGAAAAAAAAAAGAAAAAAAGACAAAAATCGGGAAAAAGTAAAAAAGAAATCCATCTAACTTTTGAAGTTGGATGAACTACGTCTGACTTGATCCCGAAAGGGTACGTAGGCAGCCTCTCCGAGGTTCAGTCACAATAAAGAAAAAATCCAAAAATTCCCCACATATTGAAACTGGGGCAGAAGTTATGTTTTAATAATTCCGAGAGTTGTAAATATTTTTAACCCTCGTTGAAATTTTGAGCCTTTATATCTTTCTTTCTTAACCCGTCCAAAAGCCACGTTACAATCCAAAGAAAGACCTTCTGATCGATTCTGAAATAACAACGAATACAACGAAGGAGGAGCGAAGCATCGGATAATACCCGTGGTACAAAAAACAAAATACAAAAAGGAAAAATGAAAAAACAAAAAAAAATGAAAAATGAAAAATGATGATGAGAGAGTCTCATCAGCGAAAACCTTAGCCGGCACTGTGAGACGATTGTGAGGTTGAGAGAAATAAAATGAGAGAGTCTCATCAGTGAAAACCTTAATCGGCACTGTGAGATGATTGTGAGGTTGAGAGAATAAACGAGAGAGTTTTATTGGTGAAAACCTTTCGAGGCACCGTAAGGCGATCGTGAGGACTATCAAAAGAGGAAAAGGCAACAAAAAAGAGTATTGGTTTGGGTCAAAGGCAATTCAGAGTCAGAATAATGATTGGAACGAACTGGGTCAGAGTTTAAATACATGGCATGGTCAGCGGAATCAGCCAGCAACAAATGCCCAGATAAGTTCTATTATCTCTCCAAAACACCCTTACCCTCTTTCATTTTTCTGCATTTCATTGTTTACCCTTTTTGAGAGCTAACTACCAGCTCCTGATAATGGAAGTTGAAATAACACTGGATCATAAAGAATGGAAGATTGGGGAAAGGAATAAAGAAGCTTGGCAAACATGGCCAAAGAAAAGAAAACAAAACAAAAATGAAGAAATGAGAAAATACAAAAAGAGTCTGCAAGGGACAAGAAGTTGAAAGCCATGCAACATGAAAAAGCAAAAACAAAGGAAGCAATAAGAAGTGGGGACGGCAGATGCCAGTTGCCAGCAGTTTATATCTAATAAATTTTGTTTCATGCAAGAACAAATTGTCACTAATCACTTTAAAGTGAATGTGACCAATGTGGAAAATTTAAAATACCAAAAAGAGAAAGTCCGCCGAATAAGTGGAGAAATTCACAGGGCAAGAGGTAAGTTGGTAAAAGAAAATACCAAAAAGAGGAGGTAACATATTTTAAAATCCACTCCCCGGTCCTCAGGCTGAGGGAATATTTATTCGCATTGCACGTTTAAATTCCGTTAGGCGCCCACCTTCAAATTCGGGAATATTTTCTGCGCATTCGCATTGCACGTTTAATTTCCGTTAGGCGCCCACCTTCTAATACGGGAATATTTTCTCCATCGCATTGCACGTTTAATTTCGTTAGGCGCCCACCTTCAAATACGGGAATATTTTCTCGAATCGCATTGCACGTTTAATTTCGTTAGGCGCCCACCTTCTAATACGGGAATATTTTCTCCATCTGCATCGCATGTTTAATTTCCGTTAGGCGCCCACCTTCAAATACGGGAATATTGCATTGCACGTTTCAATTCCGTTAGGCGCCCACCTTCAAATTCGGGAATATTTTTTGCATTTGCATTGCACGTTTCAATTCCGTTAGGCGCCCACCTTCAAATTCGGGAATATTTTCCGCATTCGCATTGCACGTTTAATTTCCGTTAGGCGCCCACCTTCTAATACGGGAATATTTTCTGCATCCGCATTGCACGTTTAATTTCCGTTAGGCGCCCACCTTCTAATACGGGAATATTTTCTTGCATCGCATTGCACGTTTCAATTTCGTTAGGCGCCCACCTTCAAATTCGGGAATATTTTCTCCCATCGCATTGCACGTTTAATTTCGTTAGGCGCCCACCTTCTAATACGGGAATATTTTCTCCATCTGCATCGCATGTTTAATTTCCGTTAGGCGCCCACCTTCAAATACGGGAATATTTTCTCGCATTTGCATTGCACGTTTCAATTCCGTTAGGCGCCCACCTTCAAATTCGGGAATATTTTCTGCGCATTCGCATTGCACGTTTAAATTTCCGTTAGGCGCCCACCTTCAAATACGGGAATATTTTCTGCATCGCATTGCACGTTTAAATTTCTGTTAGGCGCCCACCTTCAAATACGGAAAAAAAGGTAGTTTGTTGTTTTGTTTTGAGCAGGTTCAGCTCGGGAACAAGAAAAACAAGAAAATGAACAAAAAAGAGAGTCATCAAGAAAAACAAGAAAATCAACAAAAAAAGGAAGATTCTGCATCACCGGAAAGGGAAGAAAAGCTAGATTAGGAACAATTGTAATTGTAGGATCTTAGCTTAGAATAGCTTCTTCATTTTACATTTCCCCCCCCGTGTAATAAGGAGTAAGTCAGCAGGTCTCAACAGTGTCAATGCAACAGTGAGTCTGGTAGTTTTTAAACTGCCAGACCTTCCCGAACTACACTGACCTGATTCATGTTTAGCCCAGGATATGTAGGCAACCTCTAAAGCAGGGTGCGGTCAAAAGGTTTTCAAAAATGCTTTCACGGAATATGCCGATGTGCAAAAATCTCTCATTATCGCTCACTTGTCTTTGCACTGAAACTCTTCGTGTTCCCGAGCAAAGAGGGGCAGCTGTGAGCACATGATTTTTGCACCAGGCAAATAATTCCAAAATTAAAATAAATATGTTTCTGAGTGCAATTACTCGCTTTGCTTGAAATTAGTTATATTTTTTGTGTGTTTGAATAAGTAAGAAATTAGAAAAATCAAAAAAAAATAGTAGCAATTAATTTGTTAGTTTAGTTAATTAGAAAATTAGTAAAATGGCTTAAATAGTAGAAATTAGGAAAAATAGCAGAAAATTACCAAAAAATACTAGGAAATTAGAGTAGGTAGTAAATTAGGATTTATAATTTTTCATAAAAGAAAAGAAAAAAAAATAATAAAAGAAAATACATAAAAATCATTAAAACCAGAAAATACAAAAAATAGATATATATATATATATATATATATATATATATATGCTGTGTAATTGAATCTGGGCCAATTTTGGTCCAAATCGTGGTCCAAATCGTTGGCCCAATGAATTAGCCCAGTAATTTGGCCCGCCTGGCCTTCTATTTGTTTTGATCATGGCCGTTCATTTTGGTATATCTAATGGCCGAGAATAATAGGGGAGTTATTTGGTTTAATTAATTAAGAGAAGCGATCTGGGCCGTCCGTGTGATTTAATCTAACGGCTAGAGACTTTAGTCTCATAAATAATCAAACGACGGCGTTTAAGTAACGCCTCTCTAGGACCGTCGATCTTGATCAAACGAGCGGCTAGGATTATCTGGGACGGTTGGCCTATAAAAGGGCCTTGTCTGAAGACGGCCGCTCATTTTACACAATTCAAAACCCTAAAGTCAGCCGCCTCTTCATCTTCCTCACCTCCTCGTCTTCTTCGTCCAGAAGCCCTAGCCGGCCAATGGCGGCCACCACCTTCCACGGTGGTCGCCGGCTCCTATTACCACTCCCTTCATCTTCATCTTCTTCTTCTCCGTCTTCTTTACCCAAAACCCCCAGAAAACCCCCTGTTCTTCGAAGTCCCGGTCACCGGAATCTTCGCCGGTGACCGCCAAAGTATGAAGACCCACCTAAAACTAATGCCAAACTCTTCCTCTCCACTAGATCTACCCAACCATACCACTGGCTACCTTCGAATCTCACCCAATCGCTTCGAATATCCCAAAAAGGGTCGTCGGAACCCTAACTTCGGCGACCCCAAATTCAACACCCAATCAAGACCTCACCTTTACCCTCACCCAAACACCCCTCTGCAGTCAAAACTCAAAAAAAAGGCCTCGTCTTTAGGCCTGAAAGAAGAATCAGAGAAAAATTGGAAGAAAAGGGTTCTGAGAAATAATAGAGAAACATGAACGAATAAAGAAAAAGAAAACAAGCAAGAATAAAAAGGAGTTAGAGAGTTCGAGAGAGGGTGAGGAGTGAAAGGAATAGGAAGCTCGGGGGACAGTCCCCGCAAGCTAAGTACCTCCCCTCTTCTGTTTGCTTTGTTTACTTGTTTTGCCTGCTATTTTCTTGTTATTTCTGTGTGTTTAGCATGCTTTTGATCAATTAGTCGCATGAACTAGGATTTTTATTAGTCTTTGAAGAGTTTTAGTTTATTTGTTTGTTTTTCTGATTAAAAGACCTGTTCTTCTTTATCTTGTTAATCTTTGTATGTTATTTCTTGTGTTATTAGACTGCATGTTTCTTGCTTAGACATAGATTTTATCTGGGTCCTTTCTTTGTTTTTTCTGTTTCATGCTTTCTTTGTTCATGTTCTCTGACTTCGTATGTTTTTGACCTGTTTAGTTTTAGGGTTTTATAATCATCTTATTCACATCCTTTGTTATTACTCTATTCTGACTGTTTTAGGTTTAGTTTAACACTAATGATGACTTTCATCTTATTCATCTTCATATGCATATTCTCCTGTTTGTTTATTTTCATGTTCTGTTTCTTCCATGTTTAGTCATGTTTAGTCATGTTTAGTCTAATACATGTTTTAGGGTTATTAAGTGTTTGGTTTGTCTCTCAAGTTCAAAATTAGATCTTGATATTCATGTCCTCTCTTCTATTCTGTTAGGGTTTTTATCTTGTTAGTTTTCAATAGCTCTTCTGTCAACTTACATGTTTGGATCCTGATACTATGTTCAATGGTTTGTCTTTCATTGTCACTCATGATTTGTATTAGATTACTTTTGTTGGCTTGCAATATCTCAATTGTTTCTCTTTCTGTATCTTCACATGTCTAGTCTTAGTAAAGCTTGGCAATCTTTATTCATCCCTTATCCTGTCTTTAATCTGGGGTTCACTCCTTTGCTCACATGCTGGTGGTCTCATTTGTGTTCATTTTTAGTGCAAATCTAATATTCTTGTCATATCATCTCTCATATGTTTTATTTGATGAATGAGTATGCCAATTTGGGGTCCGTTTCTCTTCATGTTACCCTCATATGATAGACTTAGGTTTCTCTTTTCACTGTTTCTCCATGTTCTTCTTGTCATCATCTTCATCTCATTTGTCATGCACTTGTGCTAGATTTAGGAATGTTATTCTTTGTTTCTTCATGGCTTTCCTATTCTTCATCCCCACTCTTAACATGCATATATCAAGCTAGGGTAGCACTTAAAAATGAACTCTAATTACCCTGCTTAGGTTAGTTGAACCATGAATCCTGTTTCTTAGAGTTTAATATTCTGAGCTTGTTTGTGCCTTGAACCTTGGTGATTCTGAGTTGTTCAAACTTTCATGTGACTGAAACTGGTAGTTATTAAGTCTTAATTAGCATGATTTCATACTTTGTCTCATAAAATTAGATAATGTGAATTAATCAACTGAAATTCAACCATATCAATTGCCTTCTCTGAGTTTTGGTTGATTATTACATTTTGTTTGATCTTATGTGTCTTAATATGCAATCCATGTTTGAAACTGATTTAGTTTACTGGTTCTGGTTGAGTGTAAGTGTTTGATTAACACTGTTTGAACCCTAGGTGAATTGGTTATAGCTGTTAGCATTAGGTTCTATGAAAGTGGTTAGTTTTTAAATAGGTAAAACACTGAAAATGATCATAATTAGGCTATAGGTTTAATAATTGGCCTAAGAATGGTCAACCCTGCAAAGGGTTGACCAATTCTGTAAGCCCTAACACACAGCTCACTGTTTAACAGTGGCTGGTTGTGCAAAGGGGCTATGTCTGCAAATGCAGACTAGCCCAGGCTCTATATTGAGCCCTGAACAGCAAAGTGGCCAAACCTATAAAGGTTTTGGGCCCAACTATTCAGTATATGGCTTTGATAGCCCAAGCTAAGTCTCAACTTGAGACTGGCTAACTTTTAAATAGGTTAATTATAACAATAAAACAGGCTATGCCTGCAATTAGCTTTAATTAGGAATAAATTGGTCTTAATTGACTGGAATTAGATTAAAAGTGGCTAGAATTGAAATAGTTCTTAAGAAATAAATCTGGCCAGCCCTTAAATACTAATGCCAGGGCTGGCTATTAGTTAAATAGGTTCAAAACTAGCTAAAATCTGCCCTAGGCAAGCTGGTAAATCAGCAGTGCCCTTAGGGGCATAATTGGGTATTAAAAAGGTAAAATAGTAACTAGTAAGAACTTAGGAGGGTAATAAGGACATTCATGCTCCTGATTTCTGCAATTTTGCAGAGATTTAGGGGTATAATGGTCTCCTAAAAATGGGAAATCTGTAAAAATCTCAAACCCCTAAGGTCATACTAGTAAAAGGCCCTAAAAGGAATCTTTTGGAACCTTCCAGCACATGCTGGAAGGGTTTTGATAACTGAAAATGGGGACCTAAGTGGAGATTTAATAAATTTAGGAGGGGGAGAAGTGGGAGAAAATCCCATAACTTTTTCCCCAAGTTTCAGCTTTAGGATAACTATAAATACACCTTCAAAGAGCTGAAAAAAGGGGGATTCAGGAGAAAAAATCTGAGTGAATATTTGGGATTCCATTGGAGAGTGATCTGAATATATTTGGGTTCTGGAATTTTGAGTAATCTGAAAAATACAACAAGGCTGTTATTATACATAATTTCGAGAGACAGAATTAGTAATACAGACAATAGGTTTTTCTGGGCTTTGTTCGATTATCTACTTGGGTTTGTCTCTGGTATTCCTGTTGCTGTTTTGGCTGTGTTGCTGTTGCTGTGCTTTCCTTCATTTCACTGTTGCATTGCTGCTGATCTTTGCTGTACCTGCTACTTGCTCTTATCCTTAGACTCATCGGATTTTCTTCTTAATTCAGGTACATTATCCTTTCACTCGAAGATGTAATGCTGATTTATTGAAATAAAAATGAAGCTCTGGATTTGAATCTATGCTGCTATGGAGTTGTATTTCGATTGTATTAGTTTAAGTTTGTAGATAGTCCATTGTAGTAGTATGTAGTAGCTGTAGAACAAAGACAAACAGCAACTATGTAATAGCTAATAGTAGTGGTAGTATAGTAGTAATAGTAATTAGTACCTCACCTAGTTAATTAGGTAAAAATCTTAAAAATGAAGTTAGAAAACTATCACATAGGTCTCCAATGACAGAAGCTCATATAGGAATTAATCAGTATGCTGGCGAAATTAGTTTATCTTGTCAATATCCCAAATTCAAATGAGATAGAATAGGAGATTACCATTGAAGTAACATTTAATGTAAAATTGGCTTTAGGAGCTTCAAGTGAATCTGGCATATCAGTTTTAATAATGGAACAACGACAATTAGGAATTTAGTATTAAAATGGAAGTGATCTAGTCTCTTAGTCATTTAGTGTAGCAATCGGTTAATCATGGTAAGTAAGTAGATTATAAATCGTATGGCTAAACCGTTCATTTATCAGTTTATGACTTCATCGTTAACATTGGTTAATTCTCAAAGACAAGAGCTCAAATAATCAATTAGTTTAATTCCCTCATTAATTAGTCTGTTAATCCATGCTCCCTGTATCTATAGATCTTGAACTTAAGGTTGGAATTTTGTGTATTGAATCTTCTCCTGCTGATTAATAAAATGTTCAAGTTTTATCTCTTAACTCTGTGTATTTATTATACTGTTTCTGTTCTGTTAATTCATTTTGGTTTGGGTTCAAATCATATCATGGGCCTGAACTATGGTATTATTCGACTGGGCCGCCCAAATACAAATCTGAAGACTGCCTGAACACATCCGGTACAAAGATGAAGAACCAGGCCCAATTAAATAATCAAACTCGACGGGCCTGGGATTCTTATTGTTGAGACACGATTAAGGAAAAAAACAAATATAGAAAACATAGTTAAAATATTAGTATCCTTTAATAAAAATTGGGACGAGCCTCGCCCGAATAACACCGGGGCCCCCATTTAGTAATGATATAAACACAAATAGACCCGGGAAAGCTAATAGCCAATTCCATAGCTTCTCCCAAAAGATTTAAAAGCCGATAGATGTTACTTTAGGGCACGATTTTAATATACCTTCCTATGAATGAGTGTGCACTTGGTGCGACTCAAATCCAAATCTCGGCAAAGCCGAAATACACCAAAAGTCATAGGCGTACTAGTTGCGGTATGACTCGAGGCGTGTTTCCGCAATGTCGCAAATTCCTAAAATGATATTTAACGTAAAAGCACATCATGTTGTTAAAATCTATAACTGAGTCAAAAAAAAGTCAAGAACGGCAGTGGAGCGACCGTGCTAAAACCACGGAATCCGGGAGTGCCTAACACCTTCTCCCGGGTTAACAGAGTTCCTTATCCGGACCTCTGCTTCGCAGACATTTACAAGAGTCAAAATTCCTCGGCTTCGGGATTAACCGGTGACTTGGGACACCATTGCCATTCCCAAGTGGCGACTCTGATTAATCTCTAATAAAATCCCGAACCGATTGTCCTTAAATTGGAAAAACTCCTTCCCTTGCGTTATTTTATCCGTCTTGGGTAATGGAACGTCGGGGTATACCCTACAAGTGTATTTATACACCTTACGCATGTTGGGGTAGTAAAAAGGGAGGTGTGACAATAGTGATGAAGAAAGGCCTCAGAAAAATCCTTCCACACAGCTGGAGGAGCGTTCGGACCCCTGGATCTCTCCCAAATATCATACCAAAGAACTGCTAAATCCCGTAGCCGATAAGAAGCCAACTCTACTGCCTCTGTATCACTAACATGCATAACCGTAGTGTACGATGAACCTGGTCAATAAAAGTCTGCGGATCCTCCTTGGGGTCTGATCCGGTAAACACTGGAGGGTCTAAATTAATAAAATCACGAACTCTTGTACTAACTGGTTTATCAGCAGCACCTATATTCTGCCTCTGAGCCTGAGCAGCTACCAAGCTAGTCAATAACTACAAAGCACTCCGCATATCCTGGTCTGTAGTGCCAGACGGAGGAGCTGGAGGTGCTGGGTGCCACCTAATATCCTCTGGAGGAGACGGAGTAGATGAGGTATGAGACGGCATCTCACTCTGAGCCTCACTTTGGCCTGCTCTGGCTTGGGGCACCTGACTGGTACCCTCTCCCGCAGCTGTATCAAGCCGTCTAGTAATTGTTTGTTTCCTAGTCGAAGGCATCGCTGAAAGAAAACAAGGTGAATATTAGAGACGAACACTTATGACTCAACTCTATGCACGATGTAGATTCAGGAAGAAGGTAACAACCCTAGATGTCATGTAGCCTCCTGATTATAAATGTGGCGCGCTACACATCCATAATTAAGACTCTACTAGACACGGCTCATAGACAATCCCTAGGACAGACTTGCTCTGATACCAAGTTTGTCACGACCCAAACTGGAGGACCATGACTAGCACCCAACCATACTTGCCGAGCACCAACGTACATTTTATCTAACCTTCTTTATTATCTTTTAGGTTGACGAGACCAATATAAATGGTAGATATGGATCATGAACAACCAACAATAAAATACGATTGCATGAACCTACATAACATGGGATGACCAGACAATCAAGAAACTATATACATATGATACAAGCTACCACGCTAAAATGAAAGACTATACAACAAAAACCAGCCGACAAGGCATACCAATGTAAGGCCCCGTGAAATTTTTTTGTGCATAAAACCTAGTAGATGTAGTGTCATGGTCCGAATGATGTGTTAGTGCCATGGTTCGGACCCTTGGTAGTGATTTAAGTTTCAAAATGTAGAATAAAATTTTTTCCAGAAAAATGTCAATCTGCGGTGCACTTTTGCGACCGCAGAATCAACATGCGGTCCGCATAGTGACCGCAAATCGTTCCAGAGCCTGCGTAATTTTTGAGCCATTCTGCGGCCAATATGCGATCGCATGTCAATCTGCGGTGCACTTTTGCGACCGCAGAATCGACATGCGGTCCGCATAGTGACCGCAAATCGTTCCAGAGCCTGCGTAATTTTTGAGTCATTCTGCGGCCACTATGCGGACCGCATGTTGATTCTGCGGTCGCATAGTGACCGCATATTTGACCCCGGCCCAGGATTTTGTAACATTTTGACCCGATCTCTTCTTTAATATAACACCTTTCTTCTTCATTTTATCATATCATCTCACCAAAATTAGAGAGAGAAGAGAGGGTTTTTAGAGAGAGAAGTTCTTCATCTTCAAAGATTGTTCCAACTACTTAATTCCAAGGGATTCTAGGGCAAGGATTCAACTTCCCCAATATTTTCAAGGTAAAAACCCTAACTATTTTCTTTGATTTTCAGTTTTAATTGGGTAAAGAGAGGTTTGCATATAATAGCTTTTGAAAATAGAAATTTTACACTCATGCATGATTATTGAACTTGATTTCTAGTAAAAAGAAGTGGGTAGAAGTAAGAGTCTTCAAGAACAAGGTTGGCAAGAGTAGGATATCTTGGGTAAGCATAAAGTAGGAGGAAAAACATCATCACCAGGTATGTATGGCTAATTTTGATTCTTGTAAAATCGCCCATATGTGTGAAATTGTTTGGCATGTGTTAATTTGAGAGATTTTATGTGATTTTTCGATATCATTGTTGTGTTGGGTATACAATTGATGATTGAACTACATTTGGTATGGTTTGAAATACGAATTGAAAAGATGACAAAGGAATTGATATTGGTACAGAACTGAGGAAAATTGCTGTGATGGCATATTTGGCTTATTGTGGAAGGAATTTGAAACACCTTAATTGTGGTAAATTGTTGAACATGATTATGTGGGCATTTTTGATTTTTTTTGGAATACTTGTAACTTGTTTTTGATATTGGCTTGAGAAGTAATTGAGAACATGAACCAATGTGTAAGTTGCTATTTGAACTTGTTGAAATTGTGTGTAGTACCTTATCTGCTGTTTGAAATTGTTGTGTTTTCAGCTGTAAGGCGGGGTCGTGTTGCGCGCCGCAACGTGGTGAAATAAGGTTTGGGTTGGGGTGATAAGGGTGGCCGAGGTAATAAGGGTGGTCAGGGGCAATAAGGATGGAAAGCGATCGAAATCGCTATTGAAAATTGATACATAAATCAATAATGTGAAATTGTGAAAGGAGACAGCAGGAGAGTTTGCAACCTGTGGGGCACTGATTGCCCCTTTGTTTGACTACTTGTGTTTTACGTGATTGATTGGTTATTGTTAAATTGGTTGATCGTGGAAAGTGCTTTGTGTGAGAATTATTTGAAATGAGGAAAATGTGGAAACATGGTTGGTTGGCTTAATTGATTGTTGATGTAATTTAATGGCTTGAGTTTACTTGGGACAAAGTTTGTCCATACATACCAGTACAATTTAAGTGTACTGACGTCCCTTTTGCCGGGGGCGCTACATTCGTGTCATGATTGTAGGTGGATCGGTAGCAGGCACTTCAGCTCGTCGGCAGTAGTATTCTTCTCCTTCCACTGCCCGTCTTGGTGAGCCCCTTTCTTCCTCGGGGCCTTGTGTGGTTCTTGCCACTTCGGTTTGGATTTCATTTTGGTTTTGAAAGGTATAGCCGGAGCCTTGTTACCGGCAAGTATTGTATTTCCCTTTTGTATCCTAGAGGCTCTGTAGACATGTAAACTGTGGGACTCCAGTCTTATATATATAAGGTGTTATGTCGGGCATTGTAAAAGTTGAAATCTTGTTAATGAATCACTCGTATCATTTTATTTGTTTAATGTGAAATCAATTATGATTAGTAATATATTTGGTTAATGAGAAACAGTCATCACAGGGGTAACGCGTGGGAATGAAAGGCACCCAGGTCCGCTTGACTGGGGCAACCCGGTCAGGCGCCGGTCATGTCCCTCGATTTGGGGCGTGACAAAACTATACATGAGTCGACACTTGTCTATGAGCCTCTAAAGGAATATAAGTGCTGCAACATAGCCGAAACAGGGCCCCTACATACCCATAATGTCTATAACATAAATGCATACCAAGACCAAGGCAAGTCCGGAGAAGGGATCTCGCCAATCACCGCTGAACTGGACAACCTACGTGATGGGGGAGCTGCACCTGCCTGTCTATCAGGACCTGCAGCACGACATGCAGCGTCCACAAACAAAAGGACGTCAGTACGAATAAAGTACCGAGTATGTAAGGCAGAGAACCATAAATACGACTAGTAATGTAAGCAGGGATAGAGAATATACAACCTGTAACATTTGAGTACCTCTGAGGGCTACTGACATGAAATACATGATACATATGTATAAATACATAATCTTTTAAAACATACGCCTCTGTGGGCATCATCATCATCATATCGTACCCGGCCGTAATAGGCTCGGTAAAAACATACCCGGCCATTATAAGGCTCGGTAGAATCGTACCAGGCCACGTGGAGCTCGGTAAAACCCAACTGATCAGTGGTTGCACAATAGGTGCCATACCCGGCCGACTATAGTGCGGCTCGGTAGAGTAAAATAGATACATATATATAATGCATGCTCGACTCATGGAAACACCTTGTAGACCTTTCGGAGTGACGTAAGGTCGGTATCCTATGTACAACTTATTAGGACTAACTCTTCACTATGAACCTTATAGGAATCAGGGAAGTACCAACAAGATTGATAACATAAGAATAAGAGAAGCAACATCAACATCAATCGTTCCATAAGAGGGGAAACAATGTAAGTACTGCTAGCTTCTAAGAATAGAGTATCTTTGGAAGCTCGTTCATTACATTATGTTAATCGGAGTCGTGCAAAAGAAGGAAAGGGACAGCCACACATACCTTGTATATACTGCCACAACCTCAAGCTATGCAAACGTCACGACTCCTTAGTCTACAATAGGAGAAATGACACTATCGTTAACGTTTAAGCGTCGCAACTATTATGTACCAACCACAATCTATTTTGTGATGAAACGGACAGCACCTCCCCTATATATAGGACTTCACACCATTCAAAACAATCACCAAACAGCCTAAACAACATCAATAATAAACATATTGAGCCTTCCAAAACAGTCCACACACAACCTAATCACATCATACATATGACGGCCACTATAGTCGTATCAAACGACCCAAAAATATTACCAAGAACTAGCAGACCACAACCCAACATATATATGGTGTTTCTCCACACCCTGCCTCCTCCAAAACACCACAAAACAGTAATAAAAACGCAGCCCAACAGCAACACAAAACAGTCCACAAAACAGTCCGCTACAAGTGAATAACTTGAACTCACGGCTTCCGATCACCGTCCCGTGAGTTCTTACATGTATATAACGAATTGCCATGAATTTACAGCAGAATAAATGTATGAAATATAGCAGTAAACTCACCTTTGTTGTTGGATAACTCAGCCTTTAACTTGGTTCTTCCAACTCTAGTGTTTACCCCCAATTTGAACTTGAAAGAGAGGGAAAATCAATTAGGGTTTGTGGATAATTTTTGGGAGGAACTTTGCAGGGTCTTAGGTCTGGTTATTTGTGAAATATAAAGAGGTATATATTGCAGAAGATAAGCCTTTTAATGGGCTTCTTTTCTGACCCGAAATTCCCTCTTTTGGGCCGACATTTAACCAAGTAGGTGACTCACCTACTTGCACCTAACAGCTTGTGCAGTCTCACGAAAATATCTATATCCCTCTATTCCAATGTCGTATTGCTAAACCGTTTAATGAGATGGAAACTAGACTCATAGATCTTCAATTTGGTGGGTAGATCACCCCGTAATTCCAAGTATATTGGCAGAAATACTTAATAACATTTGACCTAAAGTTTAGGTAAAACTATGAACCTAAGTTGCAAAGACTTTTGTCGACTTTTGTTTCATAACTCGTTTGACTTCAAGAATTATGATACGGATATTATATGATTCAAATACCTTAAATCATGACCTCCTAAGTATACTAAGCATTTATAGGTTTACCCAAAAGTACGAGTTACAACATCCTTGATTCGTTTAACGTCTAATACTTGTTAATCACCCTTATGCACCCTTGTATCACTTAAGATTAATCGGATTAACTTCTTATCATCTCAAGGATAATTCCTTCTTGGATTTGTGTTATCTAACTTATGGAATGAACTAACGTGTGTGGATATGGGTTATAACACCTACC